>VMDO01006294.1:28535-94414 GCA_007922755.1 Pedetes capensis | reverse complement strand
ATACAGTTAGGCTAGTGGTAGCAGAGAAAGGACTCTGTGCTTGGTTGAATTAGAGATTATAATTAATTTGTCAGAGTTGTAATCTCAGAACCACAGAAGAGGGATCAAAGTATCTTATTTTGCCATACTGGCAGAGAAATAATAAGAAAACTCTTTGTTGTTGTTGTTGTTAGGTGCCATTGAGTTGGCATCCAACTCATAGCAACCCTCATAGGGTTTTCAATGGCTGACTGTTTTTCCAGATTGCCTTGGGAGTGGGTTGCCATTTCCTTCTCCCATTTTGCAGTGCTGGGAATGGAATTCGAGGCCTCAGAGAGTGCAGAGCAGTGCTCTACCAACTGAGCTAAATCCCAGCCCAAGAAAACTCTACATAGAGCAAATGAGGAAAAAGTCCTATGTGTGACCTGGGAAGGAATATACTTTCCCAATAGAAAACAGCCTGGTCCACATATCTGTCCTGGAAAACAGTCTTCAATATTGGGCAACCATCTGTTCCATCTACTCTGAGGACAGAGCTTATTCTCCTGGAAAGCTGTTTGGTATCCATCACTTTGTAAAGACAGGAGAGTACCTGAATGTCATCCAAACTCTATTTGGCTGTTATTACCCATGTTTCAATGATTAATATATGAATGTTTCAAATTTGTAGTAATGTACTCATAGCTGCTAATATTGGAGAAGGCATCTAATCAGGCTTTGGCTCTAAATCCAAGGCCCATTATGTTTCATTAGTTCTGTAAAGAAAAGAGATATATTAAGTTTTAAAAGACAGTGCAAATATAAGAGATATTTGAATTATGAAATATGAGTCACAATTATAATTTGATCAATGCCTCATGGATTTGAAAATAAGCATTTTGAATTCTTTACAAATCCTTATTCTACATAGTTTTAATCTTCATAATTTTATTCTTTATGAATTATTATATTTTATTAATTTTATATTTTATCAGCTGATGATTTATTTCATTCAACATATAATATTTCTGGCAATTTTTAAAAGCCACCAGAAGTCAAAATATTTTAAAAGTGAGAGAGGGCAATAGAGGAGAAAAGAGAGATTAGCTATTGTTGCTGTCAGATGCCATTTAGCTGGGTCCAACTCATAGTAACCCTATGTACAACAGAAGGACACTCCCTGACATTGTACCACGTCCAGCACTATGCCAATGCTCTGCTGTTCACAGAGTTTTCAATGGCTAATTATTTCGGGCTTATTTCTGGAGTGGACTCCCAGGTCCTTCTCCCATTTTTGCAGTGCTGGGAATCCAACTCAGTGCCCAGGCAGTGGAGAGCAGCACTCTACCAACTGAGCTAACCCTCAGCTCCCAAGAGATTATCTAGGAATATCTTTAAAGCAAAATTTATAAAGATACATTTCATTGAGTAATGGTTCTATAATATACTAAAAATAAAAATTTCTTCAATCAGGAGTATTTGGTTTTGTAATAAAGCATGCTACACCACTGGAGATTTAAAATGTGCATTAAGAGGTTGACAATGTGCATCAGCATCAATGTGTTTCTGCAATGTTCAAACGTGTCTTTAACTCAGCACTTTTCAAATATATTATCTGAGAACTATGTTTTTTAGAGAACATTTGATATGGTCTAGGATACAACTATTTACCAGGGCTTGCCATAACCCACACTCTTCTTTCATGGCCACAGTTTCCTCCATCTTCCCTCATTTCTTCCTGAGCTATTAAACAGGAATGTCCACCATTTCAGAATACTGGAAGAAAAGATTCTACTCTTACCTCCTTCCACTTTATTCATGTTGTGTTATCTCATTAGTGAAATGAAGACAATTAGCTAGTTAGGTCTTTCCTTATTTGGTGGATCTAGTAACTTGTGGCTTCTATTCTCCATTTGGCAAACTCTTTTGTGTCAAAGCATGGACCAATATTTAGAGGTTAATCTAGAGATTGATCTAATCTATTCCTACTTTGGCTACTCAGTAAGTACAGTCAGCTGCTCTAAGTAAGAGTGTGAGTCTTGCACATCTCTTCCTTTGGTTGGTTAATAGCAAAGATCAGGTCTTAAGGAGAAATAGTAAGAATCCAAGCAATTATTTAATACTAACTCTACAAATACAATGCTATCATCAATAATGATAATATGTGAACATTATTTGTCTAATTTATGACTTTATCACACAAATGATTCCCTAAATTGAGAGAAGATTATTAAGAATTGTAATACTGAATTCAGAAAACTTACTTTTCTGGGAAAATAAGTATGTCTGTAGGTATTCTTTATTTTTCTTGTTTTTACCCTTTCGATGAGCCTCGTGTAACTTTGAATTTGAAGCCATATCTGAATAATTTAACCCAAGCACTGACATTTTCTTAAAGAAAAGGCTCCATAGAGGTTGAGAAACCTAATGTTATCAGAATACCAAGCTTTCTCAAATAGCTTTGAAAGTAGCTGGAAAAAAAGAATGTTCAAATTCAGGCAACTGCAGGCAGTGGTTGCAAAAGGTCAAATAACAAAATATTTCCTAAGATGTCAAATAAGTCCTAGCGACATTTTGAAAAATTATAGACTTAAAATTTGGCCTTATTTACTCCTTATTAGTAAGCACTCAATTTTAAAACCCCACCCCCTGCTACTCCATAGAATATTTTTCTCCCAAGAAGTTTTGTTTTGTGTGATATTCAAGGATATTTTAAGACAGCTACTAAAAATCATTATATGTATCTATCTATCTATCTATATATATACATATGTATGTATATATGTATATATATATGCAAATTATACTATACTTCATAAAGAGTTGGTTATGAAAAGCTCAGCTTCCTCTCAATAAGGGAACTTTGTATTTTGGTGGTATAAGTGCTGGACTCAAAGTCAAAGTACTGGGTTCTAATTCCTGCTTTACTCTAATCTTGTGTGAGCCTAGGTTGTCTCCTCTCTGGATACCCTTTTCTATTCTCTGTAAAATATGAAAATTCAATTAGATACTTGAGCTAGTGGAAATACTATGTAAATGTTGACTATGGTTTTAATATTTAACAAATATTTGTAGTATTTTGATTCAAATATGCATAGCTGAAACATCAAATTTTACCAATGGCAGGTCAAAATTTTATGTTTAAAAAATGAAGAAATAAGACATTTGATGAAAAATATACCAGCTACTTATTTATTTATTTATTGGTACTAGAGGATTGAACTCAGGGTGTCATAATTTCTTTGCAAGTTCTCTACAACTGATCTGCACCCCTAGCCCACTTTTCACTTTTTATTTTGAGACAGGGTCTTGCTAAGTCACACAGGGTGCCTCTGGCCCCGAATTTGCAATCCTTCTGCCTCTATGGCCTGAGTCACTGGGATTATGGGTGTGAGTTCCTGTGCCTGGTTTATAAAAGCCATTTTAAAAGTTTGATAGTCTTTTTTCTCTTTAACCTTTGGCAGTTACTTCACCTCTCTGGTCTGAGATTTTCCACACAGAAAAGTGAGGGTAAATATATACCCTTACCTCATATGCTTGTGATAAATATTAAATAACGTGATTCCTCTAGAGTGTTGAGAAAGGAGCTGAGAGATATTAAATCCTTATCAAATAATACTGAATGTTGTTGCTTATTTCTTTCTTTTCCTAATTTCATTTGATCTTGACAACCTACCTGCATATCAGAGCTCCTCATTTTGGTTGGTATTTATAACAAATATCTTCAGTTTTTATGTACCGTGCTACAGGTCAGGTCAGGAAGTCAAAACTTTATTCTCAGACTCCAGGTGGCATCTGCTTTTCCTGCACTTTACTCTTAGACACAACTGTCTCCCTCTATCTACCAAAAAGTCCTTGTTGTGACTTGATTGTGAACTTAAGTAAAATAATATGGATACAGCAAAAAAACATGCAACTACATGCATTTTTAAGTTACAGCTGGATTTCATAAATCAAGGTTTTATTGGTTTATAATTTACATGTCAAAGAATGAAATCTAATGTCCATCTTTTTGCCACAGGAGGTGTTATATGTCTTTCATTTCATAAAAGGGACTTCAGAGAGGATTTACTGTCAAGAATTTTCTGTCTATAGAGAGGGTTTGGATTGCATTTTTTAGCAGAATGGGCTTCTGGGTGCAACTGGTCTGAGAAAAGGGCTTATGCTATTGCAGGATTTGTATAGGGGATTGTCAAAGACACTCCATCCGTTTCCTTTGAATTGGCACTAGTTTTTTTCAAACAGATGGTATTCTGTGTCTAATCAGCATCAACAACAATGGCATAATGCTCTGTTCACCAAAATGAAACTGTCTCTGGCCTCATTTTATAGAGTTTTCAGTGCTTTCATTGTGGAATTTGAATTTGGATTTGATCCTACAGTGTCAGAACTGAAAGGAAACTTAGAGATCAGGATAATTTGTAATCTTCCCCAATGTCAAATTTACCAAGCTTACCCAGCTCATCTTTTGTAAAAAAAGGCAAATAAAATTCTGGTGACATAAAATTCCCTTCAATCTCTTGTTGTCCTATAATAGCTTAGTTATTGTTCTTGTTAAGAAAAGACACTGAGCTGGGTGCTATGGAGGCAGGCCTATAATCCCAGGGACTCAGGAGTTTGAGGCAGGAGGATCATAAATTCATGGCCAAAGGCATCCTGTGCAATTTAGTAAGAACCTGTCTCAAAAATAGAAAGACAGAAAAGAAAGAAAGAAAGAAAAAAGAAAGAAAGAAAGAAAGAAAGAAAGAAAGAAAGAAAGAAAGAAAGAAAGAAAGAGAGAAGGCAGGAAGGCAGGAAGGCAGGAAGGGAGGGAAGATGGACTGGAAGTCAGGCTTAGTGGTAGAGGGCATGCCTAACATGAGTGAAGTCCTAGGTTTATCCCTCAGGGTCATTGTTGTTAGGTGTCATACAGTCATAACTGAGTCATAGCAACACTTTGTGCACCAAAGGAAACATTACCTGATACTGTGCCATGCCTAGCATCATTGTCAGTGCTTCTCTGCTATTCATAAGGTTTTTGATAGCTGATTGTTTTTTTGGAGTGGGCTGCAAGGGTCTTTCTCCCAAGCCTAAGGCACCCAGTATTCCCAGGCTGTCTCCCACCCAAATACTAACCAGGCCCAACCCTGCTTAGCTTCCAAGATCTGATGGGATAGGATGCCACAATGGTAAAGCTGCTGCCAACCCTCAAGGTACTGAAAAAAAACAGGAAGGAAGGAAGGAAAGAAGGAAGGAAAAAGGAAGAAAGGAAGGAAGAAAGGAAGAGAGGGAGGGAAGGAGGAAGGAAAGAAGGGAAAGAAAGAAAATATAGTAATCAATAAAACTTCTTTTATGTTTGGTTCTAAAATCATTCCTTTAAACAACCATACCTTTAAAAAATACCAGTTGGAGTCTGGGCACGGTGGTGCATACTGCAATCTCAGCGACTCAGGAGAAGAAATCAGGATAATTGCAAGGTCAAGGCCAGAAGCAGCCTGTGTAATTTAGCAAGACCTTGTCTCAAGATAAAAAAAAAAAAAAAAGGAAGTGCTGGAGGTGCACTCCAGTGGCAAAGTGCTTGCAAAATATGTGCAAGGCCTTGAGCTCAGCTCGGCAGTATCAAAAAAAGAAAAAAAAAAACAGTTGGAGAAGAGAAAGTAAACAACTTAGGCAATCTGTAATTACAAAGAATATCAAAGATCATATAATTCAGCTATAACTAAAACTCAAGAGAGTTAAGATTAGCCAGGCATAGTGACACATAAATAATTCTAGCACTTGGGAAGCTGAGGCAGGAGGATGATTGGTACAAGTTCAGTCTGGACTACACAGCAAGCTCCTGTCTCAAAAGAAAAAAAAAAAATCAAGCCAACAAAAACTCCAAATCATATACACAGTATCACAGTTAGTCAGTACCAGATACCAGATCGATGATGTAGATTGTAGTTGCTTGATTCTTAATTTGAAATTCTATCACAGTGATATTCCATTAAAAGAATTTCATGCATATTTTTGGTCCATTCAAGTAAAATAATAACATAGGAAGCATGATGACATAAATATGCAATTTTAATATTGACTTGTTCAGTTCTTTCATCTTATAAGTGAGGAAACTGAAGCTCCTTGCTCCCCATTCTGCCTCCTGGAAAATTAGAAGTCTTGGTTCCCCAGTGTTCTAGGACACCATCTGTGACATGACAGAGGGACACTAGAGGACAGACAGAGGGCTGGCATTGACAGTTGATTATCCACCTGCCACGAGTGGAGAATGAAGCAAGCAGCACTCTGCAACGCTCACGTTTCCCTGCTGGTGTCAGGAGATGGCAAGCCAGGGCGTTCCGTGAGGAGACGTGGCATGTGATTATGTGAAACAAACCCAGACAAGGGAAGGGATACCAGCAAACAGCCTCACTGCACTTAGTCAACTGTCCTCCAGGGAGAGACCTGACACTCTCTCTACCTCTAGGACTCAACGAATGCCACTTGCTGAACGTGAGCTGGATGACCCAGATGAGAATCTGAGATGAAATCGATACACCCTCTTACTGTATTTCAGCCAGGGAAGAGAATGTGAGGCGGCTAATCAGAAGAGATACTTGGCTTGGCACACAGCCATGCTCTGTAAGCTCAGTAATCCTCAGGTAAGGAAAGGCATTCAGGAAACCAGACTGTCAGTGACAGCAAAGTATACTTTCTGTACAATTCAGGAAACCCAGGAAAAACCATGGTAAAGGCTGAATTTATACATCATGTTGCCTACTTCCCTGGTCTCTTCCTCTGAATGCCGGCTGTCCCATGAAGCCAACTATTTCCTTTCCACCTCCTATCCAATTTCACACAGGATCTCTGCCAGATCAGTATACAGTGAGCAACATTCTGTATTCCCACCATGTCAACTCCATGGAAACAGCGTGGGAATTGAGGTCAAATCTGGATTGCACCAACTCTGGTTCCTGGTAACTGTACAAATTTAATTTACATAATTCCTTAAAGAATCAGTTCATTTGTGTCTACACTCAAGTCTCTTCTGTGTCCCTTCCTTCTGGCTGATCTGGTAGGGGGAAAAATCATGATAGACTAGAGGTGTAAAGATTTCTTTTCCTGGCATTTGTGATTTATAGACCATTCCAAAACACATAATGCTTTGAACTTAGTGGACAATATCTTGCATATTGGGGCTTGTGGTACCATAGTACCTGGGAAGATAGAAACACATTCATAGCCCCTAAAAAACACACACGGAGAAGACTAATTCTAACTTATCCTTACAGCCAAACCTCTCTATCGTACATGACTGGAGATGTGAACTTTCTGAGATGGTTGTACTACATGATAGTGAGAACACTCTAAATTCTGTGATCTTACAAAAATCTTGTTGTTGTTATTATTAGATGCTGTCGAGTTGGGTCCGACTCTTAGTGATCTTATGTACAACAGATGAAATAATATTGTCAGTGCCTCTCTGCTATTCATAGTGTTTTCAATGGCAAATTGTTTTTTGAAAGTGGGTTGCCATGTCCTTCACCCAAGCCTACAGCACGGAGTGTTCCCAGGTGGTCTCCCATCCAAGTACTAACCAGGCAGGACCTTGCTTGGCTTCTGAGATCTGATGGGATCAGATGCCACAGTGGTACAGCTGCAGGCCAGAGCTATCATAGGCTTAGTCATATCTCAAACCACATTATATAGGCAATTAAATGGAGAGGTCAGACTATATCGTGAACCTAGAATTACCTTAATTTTTTTCCTGTAGAGTTTTAATTTGAGGAAGGAAATGAATTTATTCCAAATATCTACAGTGCAGGCCATAGTGGAGATGATTTTCATGCAAAAAAAGACCACTGTATTCATATTCAAAACACATAAGTTTGCTAGTGTGTGGAGATTTTATAAGTTTGCTGAAAAAAAAATCCTTCACAAAAATCACAAGCTTCAGGCAATCCTGCTCTCTTAATCTCCATTACTCATGTCTGTACTTAAGTTATTTTTTCTTTCTTTTCATCCTTTCAGAGTACCACTGGTGCATTCTAATGATGGTAGACTTGCAGAAGTTAGGGTGCCTGGAATTTACTTCAGGAATTTTATAAATGTGAACTGTGAAGTTCAAGCACAGCAATACTACTGGAAATCAAACAGATTTATAACAATCATTGTGTATTGATCACCACCCCCAGTGATGGGAACTAGAGACAGAGGAGTAGATGAAGACGTCTCAGCTTGCTCAAAGTGACATTCAAGTATAAGAAGAGATTCCTGCTAAGCAGGCAATCCAAAGCATTGCTGTAAGTGTACGGAAGAGGAGAATAAAAGGAGAGAGATGCAAACACTCTCAAAGTTGCTGCATCTTCCCTGAATGATGAAGGTCAAATAGGAGGTTTTAAGTGAAGAATGAAGAAGAAAGATTCTGCACAGAGGAAGCCTGCTATATTTGAGAGAGCATATAGTTTTTCTGGCTGTAATGTTGAGTATTAGGGGTAGGTGAAGGGAAAGATAGAAATATATGAGCTTGGAGAATTATTTTCTGTATGATGTACTATGGAATTTGGAATTAGTACTGAGCACTATATGATGCATTCCTAAGGCCTTCCATACCATCATCAGGGATGAATATGGGAACTTCATTCTAGGGTGAAAATGGAGACACAGACAGCCCTTTTCAGATTGTCTCTGAAGATGACACTAAGACTTGTTATTGTTAGGTGTCATTGAGTCAGATGCAATAAATAACAACTCTTTGTATAAGAGAATGAAGACACTCACCAACACTGTGATCTTTTTATGTTTGAGCCCATTGTTGCAGACACACACATACGGGCACTAAAAATGCCTGGAATCTACCATGTCTCATTTTCATCTAAACAGGTAATGACTCCCTCATTTCTTAGTGATTTTAAGACTTGGCTGACTATCAGAATCTCTAATGTTTCTTTCATATTAATTATCAGAATTTTTAACATTCACTATAGGATCGAAAAATTCTGCTAAGTTCTTTGAATTCCTCTAGGATGATGAGGATGTTGACCTCAACACGATTTCATTCACCCATTTGAATGGCATGTGCAGCATTTTATTTTTAAATTAATAACTGCAATTTTTCCATAATCTCCATATTATACATCTTACTGTGTGACAAACAGCTCTTTTTTTTCTCCAATTAACTCCCTCTGGACTCTGCCATCTTTTTCCTTTATAAACACTTTCACAACACTGATTCCACAACCTTTTTAATTCTCCCTTCCACCCGTAGAGTCCCCTCTTTCCTTATTCTGTAGAAATGTTTTGGTTGATCACTACATCCACTCTGTCACACCCTCTCAACTTTATAATAATCTTTCATCATATTCAATTGACAACCACATCATAAAACCAAATTCCTTTTTATTTGATGCTTACTCCCACCAAAATTTACTTATTACTGCTCTTTAGACAGTCAAGACATCCTCTTGTTTTAAGGACATTGCACTAATGAGGAGTAATTAGAATCAGGGAAATCTAATTTTCAAAATGCTACACAGAACACCAAAAAATCTTCTGCAGATCCACATACCTGGAATGAAACTCAACTGAGTCACTTCCACTTCATAGAATTTCATAGACTGCATAATAAAATGCCAGTGTTTTTTCTTGGTTTCACTGGAAAGACTAGCAATGCCACTAAAGGGAAGGATGTTTATAAGATATACTCATGTCTTAGGAATTGGGAAGGGAAGAAAAAACTCATAAAAATATTTTAAAGTTCTCCATATTTATGAGGAAAGTTTCATTAAATGATATGACCTAAAGAGTGAAAAGATTACTAGATACAATAGCAATAAAAGATGTTTTAAATCCTAGCTGTGCTTCTGTTAGCCCAATGTTTTGGAAGTATTGACTAGTTTTGTTGGGTATAACCTTCTGCCTTTCCTCTGAATAGATGAGGCTTCAAGTCTAAGAATTCAAAGTATGTATTGTATCATAACATACTTCTGAAAGGCTGTTAGGACAAAGACACAAATCAGCAATGCTTTGAATTGGGTTTTGTCTAATTTCTCTAAAGAGTCCCATGTTATATTTGTTAGCCTATATGCAACTATATCATAACAGCCTGTTGATATCTCTTAGTCAGTGTTCACCCCTATCTTACAATTCACATAATCAGGAAAAGTCCACAGCATGAAAGAAAATCTTTGCATCCTTCATATCTGATGGAGGACTAATTTCTAGAATATACAAAGAACATAAGAAATCAAACACTAAAATAACAAATATTCCAAGAAATAAATGGGCAATGGAAACAAACAGGCAGTTCTCAAAAGAAGAAATACAAATGGCAGTAAGCACATGAAATATTGCTCAATATCCCTAGCCATTATGGAAATATAAATCAAAGGAACACTGACATTCCACCTCACTCCAGTAAAAATGGCCAAAATTAACAACAACAACAACAACAACAACAAGAACAACAACAACAGAATAACAACAAATATTGGCAAAGATGTGGAGAAAAAGGAATACTTACACTCCTGATGGAACTGTAAATTAGTTTGGCCACTTTGGAAATCAATAGGAAATACCTCAGAAAATGAAGAACAGAACTACCATGTAATCCAGTTGTACCCCTTCTGGGAATATTCTGAAAAGAAGACATCCTCACTTCCATATTTAATGCAGCAGTCTTCACTTCTTCAAGGGTAGGGGATCAACCAATATGTCCATTAACAGAGGACTGAATTGAAAAATTGTAGTATGCATACACCATTCCTCATGTGTCTGTCAGTTTGGTGTACTGTGGTGGCTTGTGTATTGATGTGATGCTGAAAGCTATGTAACCAGTAATACAGACACCAGGAGTGTCATTCATGGTAGACAGGTTTCACTTGAGCTTCCAGACTAAGACAGACTAGGGACAAGGACATAGCTAACCCACTTCTGAAACAATTAGTCATTGAAAACACCATAAATAGCAGAAAAACACTGTCAGATACAATGCTGGGAAGTGAGGCCTCCAGGTTGGAAAGCATTCAAAAGACAACTGGGGAAGAGTTGCCCCCTAAAATAGAGTTTACTTTAATGATAGGAATGGAGTAAAGCTCCAGGGACCTCCATTTGCTGTTGTGGCATGATTGAAAATGAGAAGGAACAACTTTAAACATTCATTACTAATTGTAATGCGGAATGTATATAGTATGAATGTAGGAAAGTTAAAAATAGCAAAAGGCAAATGGAGCACATGAACATTGACATTCTAGGCATCAGTGAACTAAGATGAACTGAAAATGGCCATGTTGATTCAGAAAATCATATCTACTTTGCTGGGAATGACAGCTTAAAGAGAAATGGGGTTTAATTCATCATCAAAAATGGCATTATAAGATCTGTTCTAAAATACAATTCTGTCAGTGATAGAATAATATCCATATGCCTATGAGGAAGGCCAGTTAATATGACTATTATTCAAATTTACAAACCCACCATTAAGGCCACAAATGAGGATAGGGAGGATTTTTACCAGCTTCTGCAATCAGAAATAGATCAAACATACAATCAGGATGCACTGATAATTACTTGTGACTGGAATACAAAAGTTGGAAACAAAGAAGATTCAGTGGTTGGAAAATATGGCACTGGTGACAGAAACACTGCTTGATTGCATGATAGAATATTATCAGATCAATGACTTTTTCATTGCGGGTACATTTTTTCAGCAACATAAATGGCAGCTATACACACAGAGTTCACCAGATGGAATACACAGGAACAAAACTGACTACATTTGTGGCAAGAGGTGACAGAATGGCTTAATATCCAAAGTCATAACAAGACCAGGTGCTGATTATGGATGAGACCATTAACTGTGCATATGCAGGACAAACTGAAACTGAAGAAAATTAGAACAAGTGCACCAGAGCCAAGATATGATATTGAATACATCCCACCTGATTTCAGAGACCACCTGAAGAACAGATTTGATGCCTTAGACTCTAATGATGGAAGAACAGACAAGTTGTGTCATGATGTCAAAGATATCATTCTTAAAAAGGACCAAATTACATGTCAAAATCAGACTCTGAAATCTACCCTTGAATGCTGAGCTGCTGAAGAAGGAAGACATGACAAAATTAAAGAACTAGACAGAAGAGAATGCCAGAAAGAGTTCTATCTATGCTTTATTGACTATGCAAAGTCATTTGACTGTGTGGATCATAGCAAATTATGGATAGTATTACAAAGAGTGGAAATACAAGAGCATTTAATTATACTCTTGAGCAATCTGTACGTGGACAAGGAGGCAGTCATTTGAACAGAACAAGAAACAGACCTTGGTTTAAAATTAAAACAAAAGTGTGTGTCAGGGCTGTACCCTTTCACCATACTTCTTCAATCTCTTCATTCTCTACACTGAGCTAATAATCTGAGAAGCTGTACTTTATGAGGAATAACGTATCATCAGGATTGGAGGAGACTCATTAACAGTGTGCATTATGCAGATGACACAACTCTGCTTCTTGAAAGTGAAGAGGACTTGAAATATTTACTGATGAAGATCAAAGAGTATATCCTTATATATGTATTGCATCTCAACATCAAGAAAAAAAATCCTTACATCTGGGTCAGTATGCAGCTTCATGATAAATGGAGAAAATATTGAAGTTGTCCAAGAGTTTACTTGGTTCTTACAGTCAACACCCATGGAAGCAATAGTCAAGAAATCAAAAGATGCATTGCACTGGAAAACAATGTGGCAAAAGACCTCTTTAAAGTTTTGAAAAATAAAGATGTCACATTGAAGATGAGAGTGCAACTGACTCATGTCATGGTATTTTCAGCTGCATCATATGGATGTGAAAGCTGGACATTGAACAAGGGAGACAGGAGAAGAAATGAATTATAATGCTGGACATAAATATTGAATATACCATGGATTACCAAAAGAACCAACGGATCTGTCCCAGAAGAAATCCAACCAGAGTACTCCTTGGAAGTAAGGATGGCTAGCCTGTGTAATATACATTTTGGACATGTTGTCAGGAGGGACCAATGCCTGGAGAAAGACATCATGTTTGGGGGAGTGGCAGGTCAATGAAAAACAAGGAAGACCCACAACTAGATGGGTTGACATAGTGACTGCAAGAACGAACTTAAATATAAAAGTGATTTTGTGCCTGGCACAGAATTGTGGACTGTTTTGTTCTGTTGCACATAGGGTTGCTTTGATTTGGACCTGACTCGATGGCATCTAACAACAACATACACAAAGGAACATTATCCTGTAGTAAAGAAGGATGAAATTATGTCATTTGCAGTAAAATGGATGGAACTGGTGAATCTCATTTTAAGCGAATTATCCCATATTCAAAAAGAGAAATATATGTTTTCAGTCATATTCAGGAAGTACACCTAACTCAAAAGGCAAAGAATAATTTCACACATAAGTTGTTGTTGTTGTTGTTAGGTGCCTTCGAGTCTTGTCTGACTCATAGTGACCCTCATAGGGTTTTCAATGGCTAACTGTTTCTGGATTGCCTCAGGAGTGGGTTGCCACATTCTTTTCCTGTTTTTGAGGTGCTGGGAATCAAACTCGGGACCTCAGAGACTGTAGAGCGGCACTCTACCAACTGAGCTAAGTCCCAGCCCACTTCACACATATGGTGTTGTTGTTGTTGTTAGGTGCCGTCAAGTCGGTATTCGACTCATAGCGACCCTCTGTACAACAGGGGAAACACTATTGTCAGTGCTTCTCTGCTGTTCATAGGGTTTTCAATGGCAGATTGATTTTTGGGAGGGGGTTGCCAGGTCCTTCTCCCAAGCCTACAGCTTCTGGTGTTCCCAGGTGGTCTCCCATCCAGGTACTAACCAGGTCCCACCCTGGTTAGCTTCTGAGATCTGATGGGATCGGATGCCACAGGGCTACAGCTGCAGGTTCACACACACACACACACACACACACACACACACATATATATATATATATATATATATATATATATATATATATATATATATATATAAATATGAGCAATTATTTTCAACCAAGAATGGAAAATGTAAGTGAATCCAATAGGAGGTGGCAGAGGATCAGAGTGTGGGAGTAGAATTTGAGGAAGGAGGGAAAGTGAGGGGGAATGGAGAAGAGGGCATTGAGGGAGAAGGAAAACACAAAATATCGGATGCAACTATATGAACATATGAAAAATGAAGAGGAGGAAGGAAAAAGAAAAAAAGATAAAAGGGAAAAAATAAGGCTCTAATTCATGGTTGTATATGACTGTTATTAAACAGTCATTAAATTAAACAGTCATTAAATTAAATTTGTTAAAATTTCTACTTTTTCTTCTTTTATTTTCTGCATCTGTTCATTCTGCTCTGTAAAATATGCAAAGTAATGGATATTTAAGAAAAACTAATTTACTAGTGGGCTGGGATTTGGCTCAGTTGGTAGAGTGCTGCACTGCAGTCTCTGAGGTCCCAAGTTCAATTCCTAGCATCACACAAAATGGGAGAAGGACCTGGCAATCCACTCCCAAGGCAATCCCGAAACAGCCATTGAAAACCCTGTGAGGGTCGCTATGAGTCGGATACCGACTCGATGGCACCTAACAACAACAAGAACAATTTACTAGTTGGGCTGGGATTTAGCTCATTTGGTAGAGCACTGTTCTGTAGTCTCTGAGGTCCTGAGTTCAATTCCCAGCACCACAAAATGGGAGAAGGACGTGGCAACCCACTCCCAAGGCAATCCTGAAACAGTCAGTCATTGATAACCCTGTGAGTGTCGCTATGAGTCGGACTCAACTTGACAGCACCTAACAACAACAACAATTTACTAGTTGCATAAAGGATGTATCAAATAATATATTTTTCTGTACCACACTAACATTTATAAACAAATAAATAAAACAATTCCTGTTGTCACACCCACAGGATTATTCAAACATAATTCAACAAGCAGTTTAGTTTTCTTTGAATTAATGACTTTCCTCTATGTTACCTATGAAAATGTTCAAAATTGCATTTTGATTTTTCTATGTCCTAGTATTTTCTTAAGAAAAGAATCCAGTTCTTGACAAAGGACTCTGAATATAGTCCTTTGTTAATCAAAGCAGAAAATGCCATGCACTGTATTTTGGTCTCTATATTACTCATTTAGTTCAAAGAAACATGGAGATATACATTACTCAAGTGATTTTACAGATGAAGAAATTCCCACTTAAAATCCACAGCATAATCAATTCTCTAAACTAGGAAATTGAAGATTTAGCATTTACTCAAGTTTTCTAACTACTGAACATTTCCATATTAACCCCAGATATGTTTGGAGAATCACAAGTTAATAACTCTAAAATAACAAGTCAGTGCCTCTATTTAGTTGCTTCTCTTTGACAACTATGAAATTTTGTAGTATTATATGGCCCTAGGGACCACCACATCTTCATACACCTCTTACTGCTTCTAGTTAGATGCTTTAGTATGAACAACTACTATAATCACACTTTATATTTTTACATTCTTTCCATTTCTGATAATAGAGCAGGAACTTCTTAGCACTCATTGCTGTCTCTGGTTTAATTTTTTGAAAACAATTTATGAATTCTGTTTTTCCCGGAACTGTTCCAAGTCTGCTCTTTAGAAAACCCAGGTGGCAACCACTGACAATAAGAAAGGTAGAGCTGAGTGTTCCAGGAGACTAACAAGCATATCAAACACAATATAAGAGGCTTCAAATGCCATCTCTGGAAGTAAGATTACACAAGGCATTATACAATGGTATGTAGAAAGAAATTCACTGCAGAAAAAACGACTCTTATGCAAAAGGTACTGAAAAGATCAGCTTATCCTTAGCATCTGAGGCAGCACTTCTCAATCTTATGACTCCTAAGAATTGTCATGAGGCCCTATCTAAAATGCTCATTCCAAAGCCCCCTCTCTGAGATTCTGATCCTCAAGTATGTACTGAGGACCTGGGTATCTGAATTTTGAATAATTGGCAGAAGTAGCTGCTAAAGGAATTTGTAAGAAATCATGCACTAAAACAAAGCAAAGGAGTGAAGGACCAATTAATACAGAACTGAAATGAAGCAACCCCTGAATGATTCTAATCCTGTCTTTTTTTGAAAGTAATTTATTTTCAAAGTCTTTTCATTGACTTAAAAGAGAAAAAGATTTATTTTTCCCTATAAGCCACTTTTGTGACTGACATGAATGAATAGCACAATCATGTGGATCAGTAGCAGAGATTTAAGTGAAGACATAAGATCCTTTAGCCTCTGCCTCTTGGGGACAAATGTGTTTTTGAAGCCATTTTTAAAATAAGAGTTTATAAAGATAGCACTCTGCACATGACACAGTTATGGAACAACTCAGAGGTCAATACCTGTATCAAACATAATAGTTCTGTAGGAATATGTATGAATATTCATATTAAATGGCATAAAGCCCATAAGAAGCATCATGTCTTTCCAGATCAAATCTCTCTGACAAATCAGTATAGGTCAGGCCATATTATTTTAATAATAATGAAATAAAAATTTGATTTTAAAATAAACAATGTAACAAGTTCAAATACTGCTGAGAAGAGACTGTGAACTTCCAGTTGTTGAATTATAATAAATCTGTGATAATTTATTGAGTACTTCACATTTGTCTGTCATCATCTTAGGTTTTTGCATAGATTTATTTGATTCTCATGGTATTCCTATGGAAAATAATGTATTCCTGTAACTTTATAGGTAAAGAAACTGAAGCTCATGGAGTTTGAATCTTTTCCCTCAAAGACAGACTAGCAGGTTGTTTTTCTTAGGTGCCATCAAGTCATGTCCGACTCATAGCAACCATCATGGGGTTTTCAATGGCGGATTGTTTCGGGATGGACTTGGGAGTGGATTGCCACATCCTTCTCCCATTTTTGGGGTGCTGGGAATTGAACCTGGGACCTCAGTGACTGCAGAGCAGTGCTCTACCAATTGAGCTAAATCCCAGCCTAGACTAGCAGGTAACAGCCAGGAAACCTGCATGCCTGATCTGATTCCAATGTTAGTATTCTTTTCAGTGTGATGGCTTTTGCAACAGCTTTTCCCAGTATAATGCGTCTTTGATGTCTTGACTGCTGCTTCCATGGGTGTTGATTGTTGAACCAAGTAAAGCAAAATCTTAAGCCCACCTCAATCTTGTCTCTATTTATGATGAAGTTGCTTACTGACCCAATAATAAGGAGGTTTTTGGTGTTGTTGTTGACATTGAGGAGCAATTCATACAGAAGGCTGAGATCTTTGATCTTCATCAATGAATGTTTCAAATCCTGTTCACTTTCAGGAAGCAGAGTTGTGTCTTCTGCATAATGCAGGTTGTTAATGAGTCTTCCTCCAATCTTGATACCATGCTCTTTTTCATGAAGTACAGCTTCTTGGATTATTTGCTCAGCAAAGAGATTGAAGAGGTATGATGAAAGGATACAGCTCTGATGCACACCTTTCTTGACTTTAAACCAGGGACTCTTTCCTTGTTCTTTTAGAACAACTGCCTCCTAGTCCATACACAGATTCCTCATGAGTACAATTATTCAACAAGTACAATTGATCGATAAGGCTATGTAAATAATTTTTACTATTGACAATGCAAATGTTTCCCACTCTGGGCCATTTTGGTCATTGTGTAAATATATGAAACTATTCATGAAACTCTGCTTAAGGTCTAACACCAGACTGCTATTAACTGAGCTTAGCATTAAATAGGAAATGGAAAGTTTGATATTAGTATCTAATAATAGATTTTCATTTATTTGTTTTCTTCATCAGGTTTAAGAAAAATGAGAACAATTACAATAAATATATGTTGGTTAATTACTCAATATCCCTTTCTCCTTCTTTGACTAAGGTCCTCTCAATTTTCTTTGGGGAATTAATTTTTCTCCTTTCTCAACCTCTGAACTTAAGTGGTATTCATACCCCTTCTGTCGCTAGAGTGGGAATTTATATAACCATTCTCTTGGCTCTATTGCTTGGCTCAGGGATTTTGTTTGTTTGTTTGTTTGTTTTTGTCTGCTTGTCTCTGTGAAGTCCTTGGGGCCTTAATCCAGGGCCTCTACCAGTGAGCTGCACCCTCAACCCGTTTTATATTTCTTATTTTGTCATATTGTCTCCCTAAATTACACAGTGTGTCTCTAGCTTCCAACCTGTGATCCTCCTGCCTCTACCCCCACAAGGTGCTGGGATTATAGTTGCAGGCCACCACCATAAACCTAGCAAGCCCAAAAGCTCAGGGACTTTTTGCTGGACACATTTAATCCTTAAGCAGCATTGCCAAATTTAGTGACAGATATTGGTTAGTGGAATCATACAAGACCCCAAAACAAACAAACAAAAATTTATTATTTAACATATTTGTTTTTAAAGTTTAATTATGCTGTCATATGAACTAAAACAGCTTTCAAAAGTTATTAATATAACATTGATTCATGTAAGAATAATTAGCAAAAATTAAGAAAATTAAGTAAAAGTTGTGCTCACGTGTTCCAGGTTTGAAAAATTTAATTAAATCAACCAGAAACTAATATAACAAAAAATTTCATGTTCATTATATTTGCAGACATCTGGAAGATTATAAAATCAACAGTTTCACTAGCTCAATCACAAAATATGGAAAATTAACATGCCAAATCAACTATGCACAGGAAATAGGAACAGCATTTAGTATTTGGGTAAGTACTTACTGTTTATAGTTATCCCATGTAATATTCATACTCAAACAAACTTAAGATACATTTTGAGCATAGAGTCCACTTCTAAGTCTGTTTGTAGCCTTTTTTTCTGTCACAGAAGTGACACTAACCACTTTTGGGAGTGTAGGGTCCTGGACTATCCAACACAACCTCTCTTCCTGTAAGAACTTAATTGCCTTGCTCCATAGGTCTACTGGATATCTTGCATACTCAACTTTTCTGTTTTGGATATGTGCTGTGATCAACCACAGCCCAATATGTTTTATATAATCATTACATTTCATTTTTTTCTACATTTAATGCTTTCCATAAAATATATCCATTTGCTATTGAAACACTCAATGAAGCTACAAATATCATGTATGACTAGCCCTTGGTTCTGCAAGCTATAGAATAATTTGCACATTTCTAATCTAATCCATCAACCCTGCTTTTACACTGTTGCTAAATTTGATTATTTCAGGTTTACCCATCTTAGCAATATTTGAATCGCCATGCATTAATAAAATCATTATCATACTTTGATTTTTCTTTGGAACACAAGAAACCAATGTCATATCAGTCCTAAATCCAAACAAAGAAGAACCTATCTCACAGGTTGTATTAGGACTTCACATTTGTTTTTTGGACTGTGCCTACACATATCAAGGTTTTTTCTTCAGTGCACCAACTAATTATCAACGAGAACCAATTATCTCCTGCAATTTTCCTGTTTGTTCCAAATCCTGGTGCACCTAATTGAAGAACAGTTTGTGTGGGAACAGAGAGCTCATTCTTCTCCTGCCAGAAGCCTGTTTACTGGTGTCAATAAATGCATTGCAGGGACAGTGGGCCTTGGTGTCATGTAAGGCTCATATTTTTATGTCATATTTACCCAGTTTAGATTTCAGACAAATTCTAAATTTACAACATCCTATATAGGGACAAAGCATTTTGTCCACTCTCAGGTATTGTGTACAACTATAATTTGCTCGACAATCATGGGTAACTTTTTGGAAAACTTCAGAGATCATTGTTGCTGGCATCTACCACGTTTTTCTTCCCCTATTATAAGTGTCATCAGATCAGTTTGCTGATATTAGGAATGAAAATCATTTTAGAGGCATAGTCATTCTGAAAATCTCTCTTCCAAGCCCGTAGCCGTTGGGCACACCTGTAATCTCAGCATCTTGGGAGATGGAGGCAGAAGGATTGCAAGTCTGAGGCCAGAGGCAAGCTTGCACAATCTAGTGAGACTCTGTTGCAAAATAAAGAATAAGAAAGTGGCTAAGAGTGCAGGTGCGAGTTAGCGTGTTTGCAAAATATGTGTGAAACCCTGGGTTCAACTCCCCAGTGTGCCAAAATAATTAACTGCCAAAATAATTAATTAACTAATTCATTAAATCTCTTCCTTTACTGTTAGTATCCTAACATAACTGTATATCTTCATGTTCTGATTTTAAAATTGCAGTCAATGATAACAATCACAAGAAGGCTCTCATTTCAGTTTCAGAAACATTGTTTGTATTGGCTGCATCCGTATTATACTTTTCCAAATGTTCTGTAACTTTTTGGTTGCTGTGATCACATATTACTTGAATGATGTCTTCTCATATATGCAAATACATTGATTTGACCAGAAGCACATTGTTTCGGGGTTGCCTTGGGGAGGGATTGCCACAGGCTTCTCCCCATTTTTATGGTTCTGGGAATCAAACCTGGGACCTCAGAGACTACAGAGTAGAGCTCTACCAACTGAGCTAAATCCCAGTCCTCAAGGTTGCTAATGACATAATTTTTATTCATTTCATGTTGTATTTTCCTGCTTCTTTACACTAAATATTTTTATGCTTTGTTCTAGGATGAAATTATGCTCCTTGGGAATGTTTTAACCATTTAAGGCATTGCTGTTTAAACTTTATTGGGTGGGACTAAAACACTATTTAATATATGACTGATTATCCCCCTGTCCTGAGTGAAGATGCTTCTCAATATCCCACCAGGCTGCCGCCAACTGAGAAGCTTTCCAGAAAGGCTGGAGGAGACAAACTCCAGCCCCTGCTCTGTTCCTACTGCCAAGTTCTCTTCTCCATTATTTTCACGCAGTTCTTTGCAGGTTTCAGGAAGCGTCCTGACAGAATACCCTGATTGAGGCTCTGCGAAATACTCAGTTGGGAGTTTGTGGGCATCTCTGGAGTTCTTTTTCCGTGCCTTTTTCTCCTCTCCAATATACTGTCACTTGAACTCTCCCTACACTGTTCTCCCCAAATCTTAGTTCCATTTCCTCAGTTAGTTGAGCCTGCTGGTTCTACTAGCATCCTGCTTGCTGGACTGCTGTATAGAAACCACCATTAAAGGGCTTTCTCATTATTTCCCCATACTTGTGGTTGTTGTTGTTAGGTGCTGTCGAGTCAGTACCCGACTCCTAATGACCCTACGTAAGACAGGCGAAACACTATTGTCAGCGCTTCTCTGCTGTTCATAGGGTTTTCAATGGTGGACTGATTTGCGGGAGTGGGTTGCTGGGTCCTCCTCCCAAGCCTGAAGCACCTGGTCTTCCCAGGTGGTCTCCTCTCCAAGTAGTAATCAGGCCCGACCCTGCTTAGCTTCCGAGATCTGACCGGATTTGAGCCAGGTGCAGTGATGCATGCCTGTAATACCAGCAGCTCCAGTGGCAGAGGCAGGAGAATCACAAGTTTGAGGCCAGAGTCAGTCTGTGTGACTTAGTGAGACCCTGTCTCAAAAAGTAAAAAAAAAATAGGCTGGGGGTGCAGCTCAGTGGTCTGGCACTTGCAAAGCATGCAAGCGTGAGGCCCTGGGTTCAACTCCCAGTACCACACACACACACAAAAAAAAAGGTCTGAAGGGATTAGATGCCATAAGTCTATGGCTACAGGCTCCCCATAGCCAGGGGATGGTTGTTCATCATTGTCTAGTAGTCTATGTTTTGAATACTTTTGCTTCATATATCTTCAAAGATTAATGTCGTTATTGTGGTGGCGGTTGTTGGGTAACAGGCAAATGTGCTCCCTCTTACTCCATGTTGTTTGAAAGCAGAAGTTAGATTCCCCTTTTCAATAAAGAAGTTGTATATTCAGCCTTATTCCCATTTTAGAGGTAAAGAGGTTTACAAAGATTCAGCAATTTGCTCAGTTCCATAGCAAGCAAAGCATAACCCTTCGCTTTGCACCAAGATATATGCTTATAAATTGGACATGGTTAAATAGAGTGCATCTTATATTATCATTTATTGTGAGGTAAGACTATTATTTTGTGGGCTCCTCTGAGGTCTATTGTTGCTGCTTCACTTTTTAACCCTTATTAACAAACACATTATTCTTATTGAAACTGAAGTTAAATAAAGAGTCCAAACTAAAAGCTCCCTTTACAAATTTCATCTTCCTGGAAAGTTTGCTTATGTTTTCGTGTTTTCTCACCCACCATTTTATTAGCATATATTACTGTACAAGATAATAGGTTTCATTGTGGCATTTGATACATGCATGTAACATACTTTGACCACATTCACCTCCCTCATTACACTCTTCCATCCACCCCATGTCCTGGATCCTTTTCAGCTTCCCCAGTAGTCTACTTTCTAAAAAGTCTGGTTTATAAAGCCTGCCCGTTTCAGTAAAACATCCAACTCTAAACTAGTCTTTTAAATGTTTTGGTTAAGTCAGATTAAAGAACTGTGATTTCTGCATCAGTTCCTTTAAGCTTATTGTTTTATCTTGCTTCTATCCTGCACTTATATGTTTCAAATTTTGTCTTCTATCCTCAATTAAAAATGAAAGATGCATATCTGAGTGAATTCTATCCAGGGCATTAGCATTTATTTTCACTGTGTATTATATTTTTAAAAAGGACTATTACAAATTACAACTGAGGTAAGAGAATATAATTTTGGGCTGAGGTCTTTCAGACACTTAATTCTCTAGTTGCTGACTGCATTTGTACTTCTATGACCACTATACCCAATAGAAATGACCTAAGAAAGGGAAGGTTTATTTTAGCTCATGGTTTCAGAGGAGTTCAGTTCATAATGGTGGGGAAGGCATGGTAGAACTACCTGCAGGGCCTACGGTGGGGACAGCTCCTCATAGCACAGAAGCACAGGGAATCAGAGGCCAGGTATAACCTTCAAAGCAACCTGCCCCACTTCTGCCAGCTATGTTCCACCTCCAAACGCTTCCACAAACTCCCAAAATAGTGCCACCAGCTGGGGACTAAACATTCAGACATTCACTTTTAGAAGCCATTTTATAATTAAACCATTAACACTTATCCCAAATTATTTTTACAACCAAAGTGCTCCCTAATTTATAAGGCACAACAACTGAATGAAATAAATCACGGGGCTAGGGCTGGTATTAGTTTTCCTAAATCTCACTGAGTCATTTTTCATAATAGTGACATTATCCCATGGTGTTATTTCTCAGTGAGATTAAAACCTTGTACATTCATAGTGATCTCAAATAGAAAGACTTCAATTTTTTCCTCTCATTTGAGAAAGACCTTTTGAGAAGGACTGAAAGCCATCATATTATCCCCGATAATAGAATCTTTTTTACACAAGGACACTGGATGCCAACATTGGTACCCCAAGGAGATGGTGAGTAGAAGAAGTAGGCAAGCAATGCTGTCTTTCTTTTACCTACCTTGAGGAATTGTCCTAAGGGAGATTACTGAATACCATAACCAAGGAACAAGATATCTAGATTTATATTTTATTCAACTCCATGACTTAGAAAATGCAGTAAACAGAGCACCAGATCCTTCTTTCTATGTGTATGGTTTCTTTCTCTTTCCTGAGTAGATTTCCCACTTGAGAAATCTCAGAGCTATTTAATGGTAAGGGTTGTTGTTGTTGTTGTTAGGTGCCGTCGAGTCGGTATCCGACTCATAGCGACCCTCATAGAGTTTTCAATGGCAGACTATTTCGGGATTGCCTTGGGAGTGGATTGCCAGGTCCTTCTCCCATTTTTTTGTGGTGCTGGGAATTGAACTCGGGACCTCGGAGACTGCAGCGCAGTGCCCTACCAACTGAGCTAAATCCCAGCACAATGGTAAGGGTAGGAGAAACTATATATTAAAGCACACTAACTTCTTGAGGGAATTCCCTATTCCAGCATGTTCTGCCAAGTGATTTTCATGAGGAAGGTTCACATCCATCCAGGGTACTAGCAAGTTCACAATGGATTTAAAAGATTTCTTAACAGAGAGAGCTGAGGCAGACCATTATTTTTAATTGACTGGTCCTTATGTAACCACAGACTGAACACAAGAAAGAAAGTGTAAGTGTAGTCTTTCCCAAAATGCATTATAGAACAACTAGGTTTTACAGGATAATTTAAATTGCTACCTGGATGGCCTTTTAATATTAATAGTTTTTTAAAATATTTATTACAAAAAATATATGCTTGCCCATTGAACCTGAGTTTAGGGATTTATTCTTAGATTCATAATAGCAATGACAAAAATATCAGATACTCATCTAAGTATTTTTCATATAATCTCTACTTAATATTCACACAATACTATGAAGTCATATTATTGTCTCCCATTATTTCAGAGGAAGAAATCAAGACATGTAAAGGCTAGCTCATTTGCTTAAAGTGAGTAGTGGATGACTCCACATAGTTTGGCTCAAATTCTGTGCTCTCTGACATCACATTGTACTGTGGTTAACTACAACCAAAGAGAGAGAGAGAAAGAGAGAGAGATTTGCATAAAAATATTAAGTAAATAATAGTATCAATGATATTTAATTATGAACAATACAGTGAAGGACGAAGTTGTTGGGCAATAATGTATTACCAATTTGTTTAGTTTTGGTTTGGTTTGATTTGGTTCCTATAGGTACAACACCCATTTTAGTAGAGATCTAACTCTTATTGGGACACAGAATCTATGAATTGCATTTAAATATTCAAATTCCTTCTTAAGTTTATCTATTGAAAGCCCCTTTTAATGCTGAATAGTTCAAAACGACTTCAAGTTATATAAGTAAGTGTTTTGTCAGGTTTTAAAATAAGCATATGTATCAAGGTATACGTGTGTGCATGTGTATGTGTATCTGTCTGTTTGTATGTCTGTGTACCTTATAGAGTCAGCAAAATATTTCAAGCTCAAAACTAGGGGAAAAAGAAATAATATATTAAGCTTATTCAGTTCCATAGCAGCTCTTATGATTCTTTATGTAATTTTAAAAACTTTTTTAACCTGTTTTTTGTCCTCAGTGACACCAAACTATTGCACACTTAGTGGGAGCAAGAATTTACTACGCACACAATACAGATGATCACATAGAGTTATGTGGCGCTTTGCAATTTGCAAGATCATTTCCATATACTTTAATCTCATCTAATTATTCCAAGGGCTGGGATTTAGCTCAGTGGGTAGAGCACTGCGCTGCAGTCTCTGAGGCCCCGAGTTCAATTCCCAGCACCGCAAAAATGGGAGAAGGGCCTGGCAATCCACTCCCAAGGCAATCCTGAAGCACTTAGCCATTGAAAACCCTATGAGGGCCGCTATGAGTTGGATACTGACTAGACGGCACCTAACAACAACAACAACAATTATTCCAAAGATCCTATCTGATTAGCTAAACTGAATATTCCAATCCTTATTTATAGCTATGGGATCTGTAACTCTGATAAGCTAATAACCCACGCAAGCTCAAGCAGTTTGCAGAGACAATACCAGAATGCAGATTATCAAATTCCTCATTCAGAATATTCCAAACCTTACCACGTAGGTTAAAAAGACACAAAAGTTACAGTGTTGGGTTGCTAACTGCAGCTTAATAATATCTCAATTGAACAGAGAATCTAAGTAGGTATAACCTCATGTTTAGATATTATATTGCCCTCCTAGAGCAATGATCTTAAAGAGAGCTCAGTATTCCCTTTGACTATATCTTTTATATCCTCCCAGGCTTGGAAAAGGACTCTAGGTCCAATAGTGGATGAAAGGGTTTGATAAAATATAAACTAACTACTATATCTAGAGGTGCAGGCAGATTGGATTTGTGTGGATGCAGATATCTGCAGATATCTGGTACTTCCACAGGCCAAAAATTGAAAGTGAAAGAGGGACAGCAAGAAACTATGCAACATCTGACTCAGCACTAAGCTGGCACAGCTCTGTAAACACTACCTTCGACATTGCTTGATGTCTTAGCAAAATTCTCCCAAACAAGCTCCAGGTAACAGAATGCTGAGCTGACAAGGGGAGTCTGCAGACAAATTCTCCCTACCTGCCAGTGTGGGAGACAAGGCAGACATGTGAGAATCCCAACTGCCAGGAAGAAGGATGGTGGAGGTAGGCAGTTTGCTAAAATAAGCCCCTGGAACAGTCATAATTAAGAACTACAATAGCTTTTAAACAAGATGATGACTGTACTCATACCTTCAAATTATATTTCAAACACATATGAAGGTATTTTAGGGACTTAAGGTATTTTTAGGATGATGATTTCCTCATTCAGAAAAGTACAAGTGAAGATGACATACTATTGAAGTATGTATGAATTGATGTGCTCTGGTATAATAAAAATAGACCTTTGTGCATGGTCAGCACTTCATAGACTTATCACATGCAAAAATTCATGCAAAAATTATTTAAAATTCATTTCTGGTTCATTATTATTCCATTGGACTATGGTCTGCTCAAGAGAAATTTATCTTCACAAGTTCTATTAGTGATGCTTGGAACATTAATGAACACTAGGAGGTTCAGAATAAATAACCAATGTACTGAACTGAGCTAACCCCAAAAAGAGTGAACTAGAGATTTTGGGCACTCACAGTGGCACTTTATAGCATTTTACAAATGTATACAGGGAGGTTTTACAGTCTGAACTGAGTCTGAATCCTAGCTCTTAAACTCATGAACCATGTGATCTCGAACTACTTGTTTATCCTTCAGAAACTTGATTTATTTTCCATCTATGTTGTTGTTGTTGTTAAGTACCCTTGAGTCGGTATCCAACTCATAGCGACCCTGTGTACAATGGGTGAAACACTATTGTCAGTGCTTCTCTGCTGTTCATAGGGTTTTCAGTGGTGGATTGATTTTTGGGAGTGGGTTGCCAATTCCTTCTCCCATTTCCATCTATAGAATGGCTATATTGAAACCCACTACAGGAGGTAAGCAAAGGAATTGTTATTAGGTGCAGTCAAGTGGAGTCTAACTCATAGCGACCCTTACAGGGTTTTCAATGCCAGATTGTTTTGGGATTGTTTCAGGAGTGAGTTGCCAGGTCCTTCTCCCATTTTTGCGGTGCTGGGGATGGAATCCCGAGCCTCAGATAGTGCAGAGCAGCACTCTACCAACTGAACTAAACCCCAGCCCCAAAATCAATACTAGGAATCTATTATTTAGAAAGCAAAAGAGAAAAATCTTCTGGATTATTTTTATCTTTTCCCAAAAGAGAAGATAAATTTTCCTCAGAGCAATGAAAATCCTGAGGCAGTTTAAAGAGTGAAAAAAAAAAAACACCTTTCCATCTGGGGTTTGAGTGGGTTCACATATAAATTCACATGAATATATCATCTGTACTGAGTCTCTATTCCTCGAGTTGGTGAATTTCCACAGTAAATAAGACGTTAAGAAACAAGGAAGCTGACACACACAGGTATCCGTCAGCTGACATTTAGAATTTCTCTTTTTGTCAGCTAACACATGGAGAAGGAATACAGGTGTTAGAATCATTGTTGAACTGCCTTTGCAAACTCCAGCGGCAGCTTGGCAAGTGCCACCTAGGCATGCTGGTATGAATCCACAGTGGATTCCACAGTCAATTGTTTAATTGCAAAATTATTTGTCCTCTTTTTCCTCATCCCTTGTCCTTGTATATCCACTTGTTCCAGAAGTATCTTCACAGGGAATCCCACAGAGGACGATGTTTATAAATTTGAGATTTGTGGCAGGTAGAATGTGATTTCAAAGTCCCCAATTATTGGCTGGGTGGGCTTGGACCTGTTAACTAATTTCCTTCCATTTCTGGGTCTCATGTCTCTGACAGGAAGATAGTAATCACATCGACTTCTTGGTTTGCATAGAGAGTAAAAGAGATACTTTATACAAATTTCCATAGGCAGTATGCTGTACACGGAATGTTTTCAAACAGGAAAACATTATTAAATATCACAACATTGGCTAACCATGAAGTCTGGAGATAAACAGCAGTGATCCTGAGAGAGATCTTCAACTAGGTTAGCAGTTTTCAAAACCGGCTAAGTAATTAAGCACTGTTTCTCTCAGTCTCAGGCAAAACAGAGACCAGTACTAATCCAAGTTCTGTCATTTTCCTTGCCTCCCACTTAGAAGCAAGATAATGCATTGATTGTTTTGAAAGGAAAAGTTTTGTACTGAGGAATTGAACTCAGAGCCTCATGAATGCTTTACAAGTGCTCTATCACTGACCTGCACTCCTAGCCCATTTTTTACTGCTTATTTTGAGTCAGAGTCTTACTAACTTACACAAGCTGCCTCTGGCCTCAAACCTGTAATCCTCCTGCCCCCACCCCTGAGTTGCCAGGATTACATGTATGCAATGGCATCCAGATAGAATAACTATCATTAAATCTGTTTCTACATCTCTCTGTGCTGTCTAATTTCAAATAGCATTCCACCCTGTATTTCTCATCTGAAAGTTTAACTTTGGGTTCCCCAAAGAGTTAATGATTGCATTTCACTTGATGTAGCTCTTTCTAACACCCCTAAGGACTTCAAAAATGTCTAAGGCTACAGGTCCCTTTTTGGCCTTCAGTGAAAATGCATTAATCCTTGTTGTTGTTGTTAGGTGCCGTCAAGTCGGTATCCGACTCATAGCGACCCTCTATACAACAGGGGAAACACTATTGTCAGTGCTTCTCTGCTGTTCATAGGGTTTTCAATGGCAGATTGATTTTTGGGAGGGGGTTGCCAGGTCCTTCTCCCAAGCCTACAGGTTCTGGTGTTCTCAGGCGGTCTCCCATCCAGGTACTCACCAGGCCCGACCCTGCTTAGTTTCCGAGATCTGACGGGATCGGATGCCACAGGGCTACAGCTGCAGGCGCATTAATCCTAGGACCATCAAAATCCTACTTTTTCCTGTCTTCGTCTGTATGTAACTTCCTTCATCCTTTCCCATCCACATTTCATCTTCTTGACCTTTTAATAGTATTGCCTCCACCCCAAAAGTGGCATAAGAAGTCAGATTTGGCCCTTTTGTTCTGCTTTAATATTCTTGGTGAACCTGGATGCGGTGGTGTGCACCTGTAATGCCAGCGGCTCGGGAGGCGGAGGCAGGAGTATCGCAAGTTCGAGACCAGAGGCAGTCTGCGTAACTTAGCAAGACCCTGTCTCAAAAAGTAAAAAAATGGGCTGGGGGTGCAGCTCAGTGGTCCAGCACTTGCAAAGCATGCAAGTGTGAGGCCCTGGGTTCAACCTCCAGTACCATAAATTAATTAATAAATAATAATAATAATAATTATTATTATTATTATAATATAAGAAGAATAATAATAATAATATACTTGTTTGCTATTGCTTGTCATTGTCCTGAAGTCCTGGTGAAAAATCGGATCAGAGAACTCCAAGAATGAGAAGCAGGCAGTTGAGTGTCCCACAGCCTCATTCTTCCTGGAGTTGCAACAGATGATTCATCATGTCATGCCATAATTTCCTCACTGGCACTATTCAGCTCCACAAGGAAAGAAACTGAGAGTGACTGCAGTGCCTGCTTCTCACTCCCGGATTTCTATAGTCAGGTTTTGTCATCAGGACTCAGGACAATGACAAGCAAAAACAACCAAGGATGTTATTAAAGCAACACAAAAGGCACATTCTGACTTTTTCTGCCACTATGGAGGTAGGGATGTTACTATTCAAAGATCAAGAGTGAATATGGATGGGAAAGGATGAAGGACGGTATGTACAGAGGAGGACAGAGGGAGGTGGAATTTGATGGTTCTTCACTACAAGGCGTGACTTAAGAACATCAGACCTACAGATAAGACCTTACAGATAACAAACCTTATGGACAATTATGAAAGCGACCATGACGATGCTGATGACGCTGATGGGCTTCATGGGTGCTGCATTCCCAGCCTGTTTTAAAGCGTTCCCACATCTGTTATCTCATCTGATTCTCTGTCCATCTCTTTGAGAAAGGGCACCTACTAATGCCATGCACATCTTACTGTTGAGAACCTAAAGCAGAAATGGATAAAGGGACCTGATCAAGCTGAGTTAGAGGCAGTGTGCATCTATAACCTGGAGTTACAGACTGTTACTGCAGTTTTGCCTGGAGTCTTAGCCCTGTGCCATCCGATCCCATCAGATCTCGGCCATCAGGTCTCGGAAGCTAAGCAGGGTTGGGCCTGGTTAGTACTTGGATGGGAGACCACCCGGGAATACCAGGTGCTGTAGGCTTGGGAAATGGACCTGGAAACCCACTCCCAAAAATCAATCCTCCAATGAAAACCCTATGAATAGCAGAGAAGCACTGACAATAGCGTTTCTCCTGTTGTAAGTAGGGTCGCTATGAGTTGGATACTGACTTGACCGCACCTAACAACAACTCTAGTTTTTTCCTTTCAATGCTGTATGGTATCCCAATGAATAATTAATAATTACAAATATTATCAAAAATCCTAAGGCATTAAGTCATTTGTAGTAGTCTTCATAAAGCATTCACTGCCCAGAGCTTACAGTAAAAGTAAAAATAGGTCATCTTTTTAATTCACTTTTTCACTATTAATTTTTATTTTTCTTCAGTCTCTTTTACTTCAAATCTGATCAAAGAGACAGGATTTGACAAACTAAACTTTAAAATTCTAGTACTTACAGGGAAGTTTGGGAGAGTTCTGTCAGACTGAATTTTACAGAGATCTAGAAGGTAGTTTTCATATGTGGCATTTCCTATGAAACTATCTGGGAGGTCTTGTGAAAACCATTTTATTTCTCCATATATTTAATATAGAAAATAAAGGAATTTGACTATGGAAGTCAAGGTTCTTGTAGATTTGCATACTTTATAATTTTTATAATATAGCTATGGCATACAGTATTATTTGTCATATGGGATGGAAAATAAACTCTACAGAAAATTGTGTGTTGTGTGTCTGTGTGTGATGTGTTACTCACCTACAGCCAGTTAGGACTAATCAATAAGTCAACTTAGTATCCCTTTATTAAGTTCACAGACACTTTTCTTTCAAAGTCACTTTCTGGGGCAGTTATTAAAACAGCATCCCCAAACACGTCTTTCTTTAGTCTTAACGGGATGTTATAAAACAAGCACAAGTAAAGAATTGCATTAATTGTTCACTTCCACAAATATTCAATAAATCATAAATTACCTTTCTTTTCTTGAGGTCATTTAATATGCCAGGAATTTTTCAGGAATTTTCATACAGAAAATTTTTTATTTCAAGGGTTAAATTTTGAGAAAATGCTGTTATATTATGACCATATTATCACCTTTTTCCAATGCTCTTCACAATTTCGTATGCCTTTTAAGATATTTAGCTCTATTCAGTCTTCTTTTTTCTTTTTCTTTTTTTATTTGTGGTGTTTTAGGGGCAAACTTAGGCACTCACCTCACACATACTTTGCAAGTGCTGTACCACTGGCTGTACCCTGAGACCCTTTTTTTTTTTTTGAGTCAGAGTCTCACTAAGTTATACAGACTCCACATGGCCTTGATCTCACAATCCTCCTACTTCAACCTCCTGAGTCTCTGAGGATCACAAGTGTGCACCATGATGTCAGGGCCACTTAAGTTTTATAGCAAGTCTGGCAGGGTAATTATAATTATTCCATTTTATAGAGAAGTAAAGCGAGACCTGAGAGGTTAAATGACCTGCTATAATAATCTGCTATTAATAATCTCAGCTAGCAGTTAAGAGAAGTTTTTTTCACATTTAGTCCAGAATTCTTTGCTTTCAATTTTTACTAAAAGTGATGTTTTGCTAATATGTACCCATGTAACTGTACTCAGAGTTTTCTCTTGAATCATAATTCTAGTCCTGGGAAGCATTTTAGGTGCTCTTGATAAAGACACTCCTGTTACTACCTCATAGTTATCTTTACAAAAAGAGAAGAAGATAGCAAGTTAAAGTCAATTATCAGAACCCTCAGTATGGCTACCAACTTGAGTTAACATGCTTACTAGATTGTTACAGTATGCAATTGGCATGAAATACCTTGAAAACATGTGTTCTTTGATAAGGTATGTGCATATACTAATCATACACACACACACACACACACACACACACACATGCACACGCACACTGCCATAGAAACTCCTGTTCATGTAAATAGTTTCTTACCCTAATAAAATTATTACATAAAATCATTACAACCTACAAATAAGACCCAACAAAAATACCATAACCAACTAACTCTCAGATTGAGTTCAAAGCCTAACTCTGGCATTTACCAGCTTTGTGATCATTAAAAATAAAAATGATATCTATATTCTATAGTTGTTGCAGGTTTACATAATTTTTAATGTTATTAGTATAATGTTTTCCATATGAGAAATGATAAATAATAATTGGCTCCAGGATCATACCATCATCATTGTATCATTGTTAATACTACCTATCTGTGTATAGATTAACACTGACAGGTTTTTGGGACCAACATCTCTCTTGCTAGTCATTTATTCAGTGTTACCCAAGGAAATGAAAAATCTTTTCAACATTAATTTAAATAACCTGATGTTCAGGGAAAAGGAATCCAAATCCTTATTTATTATCTCCAGTCTTACTATTAACTAGCCATGGATTATGATTTAAGTTATCAATAATACTATACTTCATGTACTTCATCTATAAATGAGAGGAAGAGAATTATTTTTAAGAATGTTTATAGAGGAAAAGTTTTAAAATGTACCTGATTGTTAATATTAAGTACAAGAACACATTTAATTTTATTTGAAACTACTTAACCATAATTTTATTTATAGAAGAGAACTAGAAATATTAAGAAGTTTTTTTTCATGCAAAAAAAAAAGCCCCACCAATCAAGACAGCCTGAGCTTTTTGTTATTTTGTCGCCATTATTTATTAAATCATGTTCAAGTATTGCCTCCTACTGACAAGAAGATAATTCTGGTTTATTGTTTCTTAGATGTTAGTACTGACTAATATCTGGAAAATTGAATTCAGTACAGTATGATATTTACGGACTTTTTTCCTTGTGTTGTAATTAATAAAGCTGTTGCAGAAGTTCAGCAGGGGAAATCTTGCTCTTGTTTATTAGATGCGACAGTTCCCAGAACCCTACAATCATTTTCTTGTTAACATAGTGTCTTCTTACCTGTTCCTTCCAAAACCAATTTTTCATAAGTAATAAGTCATAGCTAGAGGCTTGACCTCAAAGAGTCTATGTGCAAGAGAATAATTCTCAAAGAGAGAGCCATGTTCATTCTGGGGCTGCATTTTCTCTGAAAGTTATCCTTTTATTTTTTCAAGGGTAATTTTTCCTTACATATGACCTTGAGTTTTGAAGACCAACAAAAACATGAAACTAACATGTTACCAGCAAAAGACTACTCATCACCTACACAGGCAGGAATTCACTTCACCTGTTCTAAGAAGTTGGGCTCCTCGTCAGAGCCATGGCATGGAAATGTGTCAAACTGCTGCTGAAGATTTCATGAGAACTCATAACCTGACTCTTCTGACTTCTTGTCCCTATTGACATGGCCAGGTAACATTTACAGTATGAAGGATTTTGCTAATACAATTGTTGGGTCATATTTTTGTAATTCAAAATGTTTGATGCCACTTATCTCCCATATCCATCCTTATAGAAGATTGACTTTTAGCCACAGAGTATGCAGCTCACCTCATGGACATTGAGATAATCTAGGTTAAACTTATCAATGTAGATTATTTTACCCTACTTGTATACAAATAGTTTCATGCCACAGCCTAGCTGTAGCCTAGGATCCAGGGCTTCCCGAAGGCACATGAGGAGTTGGCGATGAGTAACAGACACAGCAGTTCAGAGGCAATGTGTATCTGTTCTGTTTATTGTTTGGATAGCTAGTTTTTTATACAGTCCTTTTTAGGCTTATGTCAAGCAAGTAGTAAGAATCCGTGCAGTTTTACACACACCTGGCAGTCATAATAGCAGTGGAGGGTCAGGCTGACCAGAACAGATCCACATTGGCTCCAAGCTTCTGTCTCTGTTACCCATCGCCGACTCCTCATCTGCCCTCGGGAAGCCCTGGATGCTAGGCTGCACTGGGCTGTGGCAGTTTCAGATGAATAAATGATAGGCAGTAGATAGATAGAGATATGACATAGTAATAATAGGAAAACAAAGCATACAATAGATAAAAATGTATGGTCAAGAGTATGCCTTTCTGCAAACACAAATTCAGATATAAACCTAGGATATGAATCTTCTCTGGATTGGAATCAGAATATAGATAAGAAATATGAGTATATTTTTAGCCATTCACTTGATCTTGGATAAAGGTCCTTAATCCCTCTGGATATTTTTCTATAAGGTTTATTATACATGATAATCTCATCTAGAAAATGAACAGCATGCTAAAGAATGGCTATAGAAGTGACTGTGATGATGCATATAAAGGCTTCATAAAAGCTCGCCCACACTATTATTATTATGCTTACTATTATTGTAGGGAAATATTTCCTTTCCTTTTTTTTTTTGTGGTACTGGGGTTTGAACCCAGGGCCTCGCACTTGCATGCCCTGCAAGTGCTTGACCACTAAGCTGCACCCACAGCCCATTTTTTACTTTTTGAGACAGGGTCTCACTAAGTTACACAGACTGCCTCTGGTCTCAAACTTGAGATCCTCCTGCCTCCACCTCCCGAGCCGCTGGGATTACAGGTGTGCGCCACCCCGCCTGGCTCTTCCATTACATTTTTAGTGGGCTCCTGATTCACAGGACTGTACATAGCCAGGGAAATTTATATAATTAATATATGTAAACTAAACTAATAAGTAAATAAATGAAGATCAATCTATGCTCTCTTACCTGCAAGTTGTAATAGTTTGAATATAGGATGCCCCCAAAAGCTCACATTTAACCACTTAATCCCCAGGAGGAGTCACTCTTTTGGGAGGCTGTAGAACTTTGGGAGGTGGGTCCTACCCTGTGGAAATAGGTCCCTAATGATAGGATTTATGGTTTTACCTGGCGTCTAGTTCCAGGAAGCGCTTTCTGCTTCCTGTTGCCATGATGTGAAGGTCCTCATCCATGTGTTCTTGCCCTTGCTCTGCTATGCCTTCCCCAGCACTAAGGAGTGAGATCCTCTGAAACTATGAGCTGAAATAAATCTTCCCTCCCTTAAGTCATTTATATCAGGTATTTTGTTACAGCAACAGAAAGGCTAACCAAAACACAACGATTCTTTCTGTTTGAAGACACCAAGTGCCTGTTTTTTCTCCACTCGAAAGTCCCTGTCATAGCCATGGTCCTAACTTCTCCTCCTCCCAACATCTCATTCACAGTAAATTCACCACTTTCTCTCTTCCTATCCACATTGGGCTTGTAGTCTCCATGCTAAATTCACATTGTCAGATATTGGTTATGTCACCAGCCATTTCTGGGACAATGTTCTGCTCCGTACATCCCCAATCGCCGGGTAAGAGCTTGACACATGACAACCAAAATACATCTTAATTTCTGAATGTCAAAAAATAAGAAAATGTGAACAAATTTCTTTTATAAACTTTTGGGAACATGTTAGTTGTTGTTGTTAGGTGCCATCATGTCCGACTCACAGCGACCCTCATAGGGTTTTCAATGGCTGTTTTGGGATTGCCTTGGGAGTGGATTGCCAGGCCCTTCTCCCATTTTTGCAGTGCTGGGAATTGAACTCAGGATCTCAGAGACTGCAGCACAGTGCTTTACCAACTGAGCTAAATCCCAGGCCTTTGGGAACATAGAAAATCTAAATAACCACTAGAAGTTTGCTTTATAACATTTTAAGGTTTAAATGAACTTCAGAATCAATATAGTCTGATTTTATTTTCTGATGTGAAGAAATGGTGGTTCACAGTAGAAAATGATTTGTTCAAAGTCATTCAACCATAAAGTGGTAGGACCAAAAGAGCAACCCTTAAACAGGAATTATAACTTTTTGTTTGCCCTATGCACCTTTGTACTCATTTCATGATAGGAAATGAAGAGTAGGATTTTGTTGCAGAAAAATAATTGTGTAGATCTTTAGGAAACTACAGAAGGATAAAGTCTTGCTTATCTGTTTCTTTGCGGTACTGGATGTTGAACCCAGGGCCTTGAGCCTGCATGCTCTGCAAGTGCTGGACCACTGAGGTGCACCCCCAGCCCATTGTTTTGTTTTGTTTTGTTTTGTTTACTTTTTGAGACAGTGCCTTGCTAATTTATGCAGACTGCCTCTGGTCTTGAACTTGAGATCCTCCTGCCTCCACCTCCTGAGTGTCTGGGATTACAGGCATGCGACACCGTGCCCAGCTTCACATTTATTTCTTAAAAATGTTTTTCTGTAATATAAGTTCTCTTTGTTTCTTAAAGATAAAATTATGTTTATTTCTTCAGATGCATATGTGCTGTCATTTGGACATTTTTATAAGGATATGCACGCATATTGCTTTCTAAAATAAGGAATCAGTGATTCAACAAGAAAGACAAAGAACCCAGAATATAGGATAAGAAGTGCTAGAGACTTTGACAAACTATAGACTATATGCTTTGCATTTTAAGAAAGCTGATATTTCCATTTTGCACATTTTTTTCATATAGTAATAAGATTCTCGTGTTTAAGATATAAAGATTTTTAATTTTCCCATGAAATTTATCAATTGTTTAATTTTAACTAAAATATATAAAATTCAGCTCTGTCCATGCTTAATGACCCATGGGCTTGATGGAAGTTAGATAAATGGTTACCAATTCTCACCCTCTAGGTTTACCTAACTGGAGTAATTTCTCTGTAAGTAAAATTATCATTGATGTTGATTTTTAAAGCCCTAAAATTTTATTTTTGTACCAGTCTAATTTTTCTCTTAGTCACTAATATGGCAACAAAAAATCACCAACTAAGGCAATGTGATTGTTAGGCAGTTACAATTGTTGTGCATGATTGCATTATCTCTTTAACAAGGAGCTATTACACAGCTTATGAATTACACATTGTCTTTTATATTATACAACTGTTTACCATTTAGCAGTGAAAAATAGGTATAAATGATGAAAATCAAGGTGCATGTGAATATAGGCAGATTAGAAATCATGCTCTGAAACTATTCCAATAAACTCAGTTGTCTAATTTGAAATTTCCATGTTTAAATTTTGTGGGCAAAGTCACTTATTTATTGTGCTCTGGTATTTATAAATACAAGTATTATCTTATAGAGCCTGCAGTAAAGTGCAAATAGGCAAAACAATCAGTGCGTGTTAGGCATGGGAGAAAAACTGTAATTTTAAGAACATACCACATTTTAGTTTATCTTTTTATCATTCTTAAAGACATAGTGCAAGGAGCAGATCATTTTGGAGTAGATGAACTGGGAGGCAAAGAAATGTGAAAAATTAGACATCGATAATGATGTTCCAGTATTAGATGGGAAGTGTTGTCAACTAAGCTGAGACAGTTTGGATTAAATGTTTGGATCTTAAATGTTACCCAAAGGCCTATATATGAAACCCTTGGTAGCCAACCTATGGCATTGCTGGGAGGTGGTGGAATCTTTAAGAAATGGGGCCTATTGAGGCTGTTCCTTTGAAGGGCATAAATGTATCCTAGCCACTTCCTGTTCTCTGCTTCCCAGCTGCCACAAGGGGAGCAGCTTTGCTCCCCACCATGATGTTCTGCTTCACCATAGGCCCCAAAACAACAGAGTTAAGAACCATGTACGGATATCCCTGAAACAGTGAGTCAAAATAAAACTTTCTCCCTTGAAAGTTGATGTTTTCCAAATATTTTGTTGCAACCGTGGAAGGCTAACACATACCCATATACAAAAGTAAACAAAGGAGTTATAAATAATGTTTCGCATATTTTTCACTCTTTTTTCCTGTCTGTTTTCTGATCTGTTTCTGAATGTACTTGTTAAACTAGATGTTCTTAATTTTCCAAATGAGATACCTTACATGAATGGAATGGCAAACAAAGTCTGGTCATCCACAAGTGTATAGGCCAGTAAATTCTTTTCTGGGCTCTTGTGAAGTACAATGTGTTGTGATCTTCATAAAAAAACTTTTTTTAAAGTAAAATTTAAAAAATAATACTCAATTTACATCTTCATTCCTAATTGCTGCCTTTTTCAGTCTGTGATATGCTTAAAATTTTTGGTCTAGAGTAATAAATAACATTATTTCTGAAAATGCAAGAAAGATTGAAGAATAGTTCAATTATATAAAACGTGGTAAAAGGAAGCTTCAGAAAGATTTTGCAGTGAATACAGTGTCTAAATGCTCTGCCTCCATTTTCTCATATTTTTATATTTTAAAAAATTATTTAATGTTTTAATTTATGGGGGCAGGTATCAGGTGAGGAGATATATCTGATAACATTGATGTAAGGGTGTTCTAAATCTAGCAAAATAAGATTTTCAGTTGAGTTAAGAAACAATAACTTGGGCAAGAATTAATGATCTCTTAACCTGTTTAATTTTGAGGAATTAATTGAGAAATTAATTCTCAAATTTATTTTAAATAGTAGTCATTTCTATCTTTTATTATGTTTTAATTCAAATGAAATTTTTCCTCAATGAACACATTTATACAAATATACTGGATCAAACAGTTTCTTAATTAAGGTCAGATATAAATGGTGACTCAGAGTTCTATTTAGCTGCTAAATAATAATATCCCATAAGCCATAAATATCTTTCTGAAAAATGAGAGGATATGATTGCTAAATTAAGTTTCTCACTTGATATTTTTGCCATCTTTAAACATAATTGCTATTCAAAGTTGGGCTGTAAGTTGTCAATACATAAATATGTTTATCATATTATGTGCTAATATCACATTGGTGCATGTCTCTGTAAAATTAGCTATTACAAGGTTTAGAACTAACTTTTTATTTTAGCCTATCTATCTCTTTATGTAACATGTTTATGGGAGGCATTGGGATAAAAATTCTGAATCTTGGTAACTTACTCTACTTCAGTGAATATTCTTGAACTTACAGCCCACCTAAGCTTCAAACTCTCCACCTATCAAAAGGAAAAATAATAACTTTTCTGAGAGGCTTGCTGTATAAATAAAATGCTATCGTGAATTTTGTACAGATGTTAGAACATCATAAGACCTATGGTCCCTTCCCAGAACACAACTGAGCTTCAGTTCCCAGTCCCATTGTGTCTCCATGGGAACATGCAGCTACTTCTTGCCAAGGGAACCTAAGCAGGCATGTGTCACCTTGAAGCCAAACAATTTTTCTCACATTTCCAATGATTTATCTATGCTGTCTCTCTTCACCCCTTAAAATCTCTTTCCAAATGGGTGGTGTCAGAACAACCTGGGGATTTAAAATTCAAATGTCTGATTTTTAAATGTAACATATATGACTATTCCAGAATTGCAACTGATAAAACATGAGTTGCCATTTTTGGTTGCCATCTTTTTAAGAAAATATTTGTAATAACATGTCACTAAAAACAAAGTAAGTAGAAAGGGAGTATTATTTTCCCTGAATTAAACACTTAAATATCAAGAAGTTTGGTTTTGCGTTTTATTTATTTTTGAGAACATATTGAAAGTTTGATGAAAGAGAAACATCTTAAGAAATTATCCATTTATAAAGAAAGTAGCTCTTACATTAGAATATCTACAGGATAATACTGGTTACATCAAGACTTATAAAATTATTTTAAGGACGAGAAGCTTCTACTCAAATTCCTTTAATAGACAAGGAATATCCATCCTATAGAGAGAAAGTGACTTCCCCAATTTACTGCTGATCTAGCTCTATTCACATGTCTTACATTTTCCTCTCCTGAGAACAAAGTTAATTTTCTAAATTAAACCTTCATAAAAATCAATTATTGTACAATCATCTTCTGATTTATTTTAAGATATTATGTTACTTCAGGCAGTTTGAAAATATTAGTATTGATTAAAATAAATTCAAGACTGCTGAAACTCAAAAATAACAAGACTATGGGAATGATGTTACAGTTGTCAATTTCTCTTTTAGCATTTAGTTTTTCCCTGTTTTTCAACTTCTTCAATAAAATGTTCTATTAACTTATATCATTGCATTTTACTTCCCCCCAAAATATAGCTCACTTCAATAAAGAGTAAAGTCTTATGTGTCGTCTTAGATTGCAAAGACATTCAAATAAAACTAGCCTAGAAGGTGAAAACTATTATTTTTTTTATCCATAGAGTTATTTTTTGTACATATAAATTGAAGTGTGCACAAAAAGTTGGACTTAAGTTTGTTACTAAACAATAAAGTCAAAATGAGCAGAGACAATGGACTAGGTGTAATCTATCGATGAAATTTTAGGGAAAGTAAATATTATGCTAGGAGAATCAAACACCTTACTTGAAAATAAAGAGTAGATAATAGATATTTTTAGAAATAACACAATGAGTACGAATTTCATCCAGGCAGCTAGTTTTCCTAAATTATGATCTGCATACAATGGTGGAAAGGAAGATGAATTTAGTAGTACTGATTTTTAATTTTCATATGTATGTGTTTCTTATAAGAGAAATTGGAAAAAATATAACTATCATATGGAATCTAAGCCAAAATGTTAGATTAATGGCAACCAAGGAAATAATAACAAATGCACATGGGTATGATAAAAAAGTTATGGAAATCTTTCATGAAATATGGATGTCTTTGATGCATTGCTAAGTATAACATGGAAGCTTTCATGGTATACTAAGAGGAATGTGATACATTTCTTGTTGACTCATTATGATGGCATTTGTATTCCAAGAGTATAAAATACTGCATGAAACTCATTTGCTCACTTCTTCAGCCCATATTTTAGGGTAAGAGCATGGAAGAACAAAATTCTGCTTGACACCAAATATTATGGAGAGAATTTGGTGAACTGACCTTGGTAACATGAACAGAAAGAATTAACCCTTCTAGGGGAGCAGTGAATAATGAGCAGTGCAAAAATGTGTACTCAAATTCTGTATTACTTACTTTATTGATGAAATACATGTAGCTTCATCAATATAATTGTTATATCAATATAATTGTCATTTTTAGTGGCATGAAGAGCCAAGGATTGGGAAGAAAAAAAAGTGTCTAAGCAACTCAAAGAAGCAGTTATATTTTCAGAAGATAGGTGAAATACGCTGAGGGAAGTTAATGGGATTATAATAGTGATGATGATTATGTTGTTGTAGTAATGATATTTTCTTCCTTTTATCCAGTGCTTCCCAGGAGTCAGGTACAGTTTTAAGCATTTTGTTTTTCATTCTTTTGAGACACAGTCTCCCTCTGTGGCCCAGTCTGGCCTCGAACTTGCTATGCAGACCAGGCTGTCCTTGAACTTATGTCGATCCTCCTACCTCAGCTTCCTGATTGCTGTGATTAAAAGGATGTGCCACCATAGTTCAGCTCAGCTTTAGGCATTTTTCATGGAGTACAAAACTTAATCCTCAGAGCACCCCAATGATAATGGTGATGTTGGGTCCAGCTATACTTAATAATTTTTATAATATAATAGCAGTACTGTCAAAGCTTTCATTGGAATTCAGCTGCCTAACTCTGAGAGTGCACATTCTTAATAAATTTTTCCAGCTGGGCACAGTGGGCATGCCTGTAATCCCAGTGAATCAGGGGATAGAGCCAGGAGTACCATGAGTTTGAGGCCAGAGGCAGCCTGTATAACTCAGCGAAACCCAGCCTCAAAATAAAATAGTTAAAAAATGGCCTGGAGGAGCAGCCCAGAGGCAGAGTTGCAAAGTATGTGTGAGAGCTCTGGGTTTAACCCCCAAGTACCTCAAAAAATTTTTCTTTTGTTCCACATGGTTTTGGTGTTAATATAGTAAAGACATCTCTGTGGATCTGCCATTGATTTAAACCTTAAAGCCATAGACACGAGATGGTATGGATGAATTACAGAGCCATGCCAGAGAGAAAGTAAGCTGAGATTAAAGGATTTCCCAGTTAAATTCAGGAAAATATTTACAGACAACTCTGTGGCAAGCTGGGTAATTATATAAAACGGTGTTGGGAAGTTCATGAGATCAGGTTCTTACTCATTAAAACTGTTGTTTTTGTTAGGTGCTCTCTCATAGCAACCCTCTGTACAACAGGGGAAACACTATTGTCAGTGCTTCTCTGCTGTTCATAGGGTTTTCAATGGCAGATTGATTTTTGGGAGGGGGTTGCCAGGTCCTTCTCCCAAGCCTACAGCTTCTGGTGTTCCCAGGCGGTCTCCCATCCAGGCACTAACCAGGCCCGACCCTGCTTAGCTTCTGAGATCTGAAGGGATCAGATGCCACAGGGCTACAGCTGCAGGCATTAAAAATAATAGCTGGTGTTTAATTGAACTTGTGTGCTGGAAATTGTATGTCAGGGACTTGCTGGGCCAGAATGGAAAGAAAATAATGTGGTAATGAGTAAGAGCATGTGTCTGGGAGCAGACCACTTAAATCCACACCCTAGTGCCTGTACTTGACCCTCGCAAATAAATGAACCCCTCGAAGTCTGTTTCCCCGTTGACCGTGATTCCATCATTGTCAATAATTGTAGGTATGACTGGTTTTGAGAACTAAGGTGGGGCATTCACACAAAATGTTTCATGTTGCATGTAGTCAGGGCTCGGTAAGTATTAGCTTTTGTGACGAATGTGCAAAGCATAGCCCGTAGGAGAAAGAGACTAACAGCGGGGACATCGCTTAATAAGCTACTGAGATAGTCCAGAAAAGAACAGGCAGCATTGTGAACTAGGGCAGGGGCAATGCTGCTAAAAAGAGGACAAGTTACACAAGAGTTTCCAGAGGCATAAGTGCCTTCATGATTCATTAGACGTGGGTGGCAGGTACATGCCTCTGAGCGTGTGCCTGGCTCCTGGGCATGATGGTGGTGCTTCTGCCAGGTACAGAGCAGTCAGGAGGAGATAGTGGTGTGGAGGAGAAACCATGGATCCAGAATTTGTTTGGATACATTGACTCTGAATTAAAGAGACTACTAAAGTCCTACCTGCCATGGTATTTTCAGTGGCATCATATGGTTGTGAAAGCTGGACATTGAACAAGAGAGACAGAAAAAGAATTGATGCTTTTGAGTTGTGGTGCTGGAGACGTCTATTGAATATACCATGTACTGCCAAAAGAACCAACAGATCTGTCCTAGAAGAAGTACAACCAGAGTGCTCCTTGGAAGTAAGAATGTCCAGACTGCATCTTATATAGTTCGGACATGTAGTCAGGAGAGATCAATCCCTGGAGAAGGACATCATGTTTGGGAGAGTGGCAGGTCAACGCAAAAGAGGAAGACCCTCCACCAGATGGATTGACACAGTGTCCGCAACAATGGGCTTAAACAGAAATGAGATCGTTGGCCTGGCACAGAATCGGCAAGTGTTTCGATCTGCTGTACATAGGGTCGCTATGAGTCGGACTCGACTCGACGGCACCTAACAACAACAACAACAACAAAGTCTTACCAATCTACCATGGCCAAAATACTCTTCTCTTCTGTGGTACAGATAAAATTGGTAGTAAAGGGGATGATTCAGGTGGTGGATGCAAGCAGAAAATGATTTCCTGTGAGACATTCCCACTCTCCTGTTTGCATGGGGAAGAATCCGCTACTTCGGCCCAAGTTGTACTCTGCTGTAGCTCTGCTCTCTCTCTTTCTCCCCATCTTTCAACACACAGTCTGCAGAGCTCAAATATATACATTCAAAGTGTAAGGACATTTGTTTGTTCGTTAATTGTATTTTACATCAACTTGTACTTGTGCCAGTTGGTTCTGCTTTTCCCTTGCTGTCCTAATTTTAAAAAGGAAACACATTTATTTTACTAAAAACAATAAATCAATTTTTAAAAAATAACAGTAAGTGTGGAGACCCAGGTCGACCTGAGCAAAGCTAACTTGAGTTCTAACTGCCATAATTGCCCAGAGTCCCATTGATCTGTTTCCCTCTAGTAGTTCTTCAGGAAATTATGAATTAAAAAAAATTGCTAAAATGGGCATAGAGCTATACTACCTTCCCTGGTGATGTCAATGCCAGGAATGTGCCTTACGTCCTTGATGTTAGATAAGCCCAGTTGTTCTGACCATTCTATAATCTCTTCCTTTGACCAACTGTGTGGTTCTTATGGATCTTGACCATGCTTCCATCTGTACATCACCAAATATTGCACTCTATGCAATTCTACATCTACCTACCACCTCCTTTTGTCTTATGGCACCTTACTGTCATTTTTTTCACACTGATTTTCCTAGAACATTAAAGAACTCAAAGTAGAGTCACCATTTATATATCACAGAGATTGAATGAATGAAGGATAGCAAACCTTGCGTTAAGCTCTGTCATATTTTAGGCAATATTCTTGTCCAACTACAACACAGGCTTCTTGCTGGGAGGCACATTTACTATGTGTGCAGATGAAAATCACATTGCAATGATAGCTAAGATTCAAAAGGATTAGGATTTGAACTTCTGATAATTTCCCATCAGTTATTAAGATACATTCCTTGTAGATATGAGCTAGTAGTGGAGCTATGCTTCAAAAGTAAAAATAGCATCAATATCAAACAAAATACCAAGCAAAAACTTCCAATCATTACAAAATGAACTGTGCCAGGACAAAGGCTGCCTCAGTATTAATGATAGTTTCCATTCAGCTCTTCCTTTTCATAGACATCATTGCAATAGCACTGCACACAAAATACAAATCAGCAAGAGCAAGGAGTGGAAAGAAAAACCAAATGTTAAGCCTTGCCACCCTATTAAATTTCACAAAGGAATTATGAGTTCCATTAAACGAAGTTACTCTATCAAATTTAGTATCTTTTCAATACAGTTTTGCTATGTTTCCCTTGTTGTTGTTGTTGTTGTTGTTGTTGCTGCTGTTGTTAGGTGCTGTCGAGTCAGTATCCGACTCATAGCGACCCTCATAGGGTTTTCAATGGCCAAGTGCTTTGGGATTGCCTTGGGAGTGGATTGCCAGGCCCTTCTCACATTTTTGCGGTGCTGGGAATTGAACTGGGGACCTCAGAGAGTGCAGCACAGAGCTCTACCCACTGAGCTAAATCCCAGCCATGTTTCCCTTAGAAAGATCAATTTAAGCCTGTGGGTCATTGGTAATTCTCCTTGCTATGGTCTAAGTAAGTGAATAATTTTCTCCTGGATGTATCTTTTAATAGTAAATGCCCTCAGTCATTCTCCACATGAACACTGAGCGAGAGGAATGTTAGATCTTATGATGAAAAATAGAGCATTCTTCTATAGACATTTGGTCTCTCAATGCCACTCTGGGCTCAAAATGACTAAACACAAAATATGCTAGTCATAAGTTTGTGGGTTCTGTTTTAGGATACTGGAATAATTATAGAAATATGAATATATAGCAGAACTTAATGCCCAGTTTCTCATTCTAGAAACATACAGAATCGGAGATTATTTTTATATATGTTCTTCCTTTCCCAGATGGAAGACTTAAGTTCTAAGGCAATCCTAAAATTTCTTTATCTGGAACCAAATGAAAATTTGTTCTAGTGCTTGATGGTCACTATTTCCTATGAATAAAGGAATAGAGGCCAAAGTTCAGTTCAAAAATATGCTCAGGCATTACTTTGACCATCTTTCTACTTTATGCAAAATAAGAGAGTCTTTAGAAGAAACTTGGAAATGCTACAAACAATGTTAAGACTAGATAACTCCAGGATTTGAAGAATGGTAATGGTGTTATTGAAGACAAAGTCTTAAGGTTTCATCTTTGTGCAAATCTTTAATTTTCGTCTCCCTGTATAACAGACCAAGTTCAAATAATTTGGAAATTATTCAGAACAAAATATATCCTATGAATTCTAGGAAAAATCAAGTATGTATGAACTGTTGTGTGAATAAGTTAACAGAAATCTGATCAATGAATGAAAATATACTTCAAATAACATGTGTTAAGAGAAACTAAGCTGAAGATGTAATGTTTATATTTGAAATTGGGACTTACTTGAATTCATATAACTTTTAAAAGAACAATTATTCTGCATAAAACATGTATACAGCTTTGCAGAGAGTTCAAGCTGGGCACATATGAGACATATATAGCTTGGAAATAGGTCTTGCTTGCCCCACAAGTAAATAATACCATTAAAAAGTATGAGATTTCATATGCAAGTATTCACTTTTAGCTTCTTTTTTTAAAAACAGAAAGTCTTGCCACATTATGCCTCCTGAACACCTTATATGTTAGTAAGAGATACCATTAATTGAATTGTCACTAGGTGCCAGTATCATTTTATAAATTTTACATTTTTTAAGTACCTGCACAGAAACTTTGTGAATTGTTCCTTTTTATCCACATGGGATATTTGGGAAAGTGGATCCCCACAGAGGTTCAAAAAATTTGCTCAATATTTATAGCTGCTGATAGCTAATTGAGCTGGGATTTGAACTCATGCCTATCCAATACCCAAGCTTGGTCTCTTAAATAGAAATGGAGCTCATTTGAAATACTACACAGTACTAGAAGGAGAATGAGTCCATATCTACTATGTTCATTTTCATGCATCTGTAAGAGGAATAGCTCTGTGATTATTTTATTTGTTTGTTTATTTATGTATTTATTTAGCAGTAGTGGTGGTTGAACCCAGGGCTTCACACTTGCATGCTTTGCAAGTGCGGTACCACTGAACTGCACTTCCAGCCCATTTTTTTTAACTTTTCCTAAAACGGTTTCACTAAATTACAGTTTCACTAAATTACTGTCTCTGGTCTTGAACTTGCAATCCTCCTGCCTCTTCCTCTCCACTCACTGAGATTACAGGTATGCACCACCACATTTGCCTTTGTGATTATTTTATTATTTCTTTTCTTTTTTATTGGAAAATTTTAATGTACAACTTAATGGGTTTCATTATGGTATATATTTCATTGTGACACTTCCATATATGCATTTCATTGTACATTGCTCACATAACTACCCCCTTACCCTCTCATGACCCTCCTCCCCATTCTCAGCCCCCTACCAATAATCTCCTTTCTACTTGCATGTCTTTTTGTGAGATATTTATCTATATACATGCATCCCAATTTTGATTTAAGTCCACACTTTCTTCTATAGTGATCTACCTTTTTATATTCTCAGCAGTATTACATGAGTGATCTAGTCCATTTACATTATGGCCAGCCTTTGGTATGATTGCTATTATTATTTTTTTATTTTAGCTATTCTTGTAGGGTTTTTTTACTATCTTACCTTTTATTCCCCACAGCACTAATAAAGTTGTGCTGTTTACACTGATGTTGACCTCTCCCCACTTCCTCCCTCCTAGGTGACCTTCCTCTGCCTCCTATCTTCTCCTATCATCACTTCCCTTTGCTAGATCCATTGCTCCTTCTTTCCAGTCCTTAAATTGTCCCTACTATGCTAAGTTTAATTGATTTTTTTCTTATATTTTAATTTATGTACAGGATTATTTCCTTACTTTAAGTTTGATTCAGCTCCCACATATGAGTGAGAACATATGATATTTCTCTTTTTGGGCTTGTGTTCATTCATTTAAGATGATTTCTCTAATTCCATCCATTTTGCTGCAAATGATATTCTTTCCTTTTTTAATTGATGAGTAGTATTCCATTGTGTATATGTACCACAATTTTTTATCCATTCTTCTCTTGATGGGCACTTTGGTTGATTCCATATCTTTTCCATTGTGAAAAGTGTTTCATTGAATATGGAGATGCAGGTGTTTCTGTGGTATGATGACTCACCTCCCTTTAGGTATAATCCCAATAGTGGTATAACTGGGTCATATAGATTTATTTTTAGTTTTCTGAGGTACCTCCATATTGATTTCCAAAGTGGTTGAACCAATTTACAACCCCACCAGCAGGGTAAGAGGGTTCTCTTTAGTCTACAACCTTGCCAGCTTTTGTTGTTATTTGTTTTATTTATCTTAGTCATTCTTACTGAAACCATTTCCTCTAAGATCTGGAATGAGATCTCTCTCCTAACTTATTTAACATTGTGATCGAAGTCCTAACCAAGGCAATTATACTAGAGAAAGAAATCAAAGGGATACAGATAGGCAAAGAAGAGGTCAAATTATCCTTATTTGTGGATGACCTGCTATGTTATTTAAAGACCCCAAAATCTCCTCTAGAAAACTTTTAGACTTAATTAACCCCATCAATAAATTATCAGGATATAAAAAAAACACACTTCCCTTACACCAACTGTGAGCAGGAAGAGAAGGAAATTATGATAGCCCACCAGAAACTTACATACCTTGGAATCAATCTAACCAAAGTTCCTGCAAATCTCTAGAAGGAAAATTTCAAAATCTTAAAGAAAGAAATTGCAGAGGGTACTAAAAGATGGAAGGAGTTCCGCTGCTCATGGATTGGGAGAATCAATATTGTAAAAATGGCTGTGTTACCAAAAGCAATCTATAGATTTAATGCAACCCCCATTAAAATTCCATTGGCAGACTTTAGAGAAAGAGAAAAAATGATCCAAAAATTCATATGGAAACACAAAAGACCATGTATAGCAAAATACTCTTAAGTTGTAAAACTAGTGAAGGTGGGATCACAATCCCTGACTTTAAGCTATACTACAGGGCTGTAGTAGCAAAAACATCTTGGTACTGACACAAAAATAGGCTGAAAACCAGTGGAACAGAATAGAGGACCTGGAGATACATCAATGCATCTACAGCCACCTGATTTTCAACAAAGGAACAAAGCAAGTAAATTTGAGAAAGGATAGCCTTTTCAATAAATGGTGATAGGAAACTTGGATATCTGCATGCAGAAAAATGAAAACACACCCATATCTCTCAATATGCACAAGAGTTAACTTGAAATGGGTAAAATGCCTCAACATAAAACCAGAAACTTTAAAATTACTGAAGAAAAGATAGGCAATATGCTCTAACATATAGGCATAGGAAATCATTTCCTTAGTAAGATTTCAGTTGCTCAGGAAATCACAACAAGAATAGGTAAATAGGATTACATGAAATTAAAAAGCTTCTGTACAGCAAAGGAAACAATCAGCAGATTCAAGGAAGTCCCCACAGAATGGGGGGCTATCCATGTCCTATACATTGAACAGGGGACTAATTTCCAAAATTTACAAAGAACTCAAGAAAGCAATTCCCAAGACAACAAATAACACAATACACAAGTGGGCAAAGGAACTGAACAGACAGTTCTCAAATGAAGACGCTCATAAGGCAATGAAACACATGGAAAAATGCTCCATATCCCTAGCCATTAGGGAAATGCAAATAAAAACAACTCAGATTATTTTAAATGCTAATTTTTCAATATATCAGGAAGCATATTCCTTGAAAGAAACAATAAACTACCACCTAATAAATATTTTCTTTTTAAAAGTAATTGCTACTCATCTCTTTTTGGTTAAAGAAATTAGCAAATCATTTACTTAACGAATTTGGAACCAATTTGCTTCAAATTGAAAGAATACATTTATATTTATACTACTAGGATAACAATTATAATTTTCTCTAGAAAATTAAAACATCTCATTAATTTTCTGAATATCATTTGTAGACAGGCATTGAAAAGCATTCCAAACCACATATAACAGAATTATAACTTTGGAAGGGTTACTTAAAATTCTTTACAAATCCATCTTACCAGAAGTTGTCTTCACCACTTCAGTGGTATTTCTCAGTCCAACAAATGAAAATTGATAAAGCCTCCAAGATCTTGTGTCACCCACTTCAACAGAACTACGCTTCCACTGATAGACAATTTCCTCACGGGGATAGCCATCTACCATGAGATAGGAAAACACATTATAAATAATAGTAAATGAACATATATAGTAACCACCTTCTATGAATAAGACACTGACACAAATATGGAAAGAGACAGCAGTTCAAGTTAGATAAGCATCCTGCTGTAATAGGTATTGTTGTTAGGTGCCATGGAGTTCAGTACACACCATAGTGACTCTCACAGGGTTTTCAATGCCTGATCATTTCAGGATTGCTTCAGGAGTGAATTGCCATGTCCTTCTCCCATTTTTGCAGTGCCGGGAATCGAACCTGGGTCCTCAGAGACTGTGGAGCAGCACTCTACCTTCTGAGCTAAATCCCAGTCCCCTAACAGGTATTGCAGGAGGGAAAATGAATGAAATGATGTTACATCCTACTTGAAAGAAAAATTCAAAACCAGAAGGGTAAAATTACTCTTGAAAGTCACTTTAAGTTGCATAGAAGATAAACCATGTATGATTTCCTATAACTTATCTCAGTTGGTAGAGCACTGCTCTGCACTTTCTGAGGCCACAAGTTTAATCCCCAGCACTGCAAAAATGGGAGAAGGACATGGCAATCCACTCCCAAAGGTATCTGGAAACAATTAGTCAATGAAAACCCTATGCGGGTGACTGAGAGTTGGACCTCCTATGAATTGGACCTGACTCAACAGCACCTAATAACAACAACATAGTCTATATTCATATTTGCATCATCTGAGGTAGTGAATAAAGGTGACCAGTATGAAATGAAGTTTAGATATGTAAGATTTTGTTTCATAGTGAATGGTAGTTAACAGGGTAAGATTTTCAAACTCATGGAAATGGAGTTTCCATGGAAAACTCATGGAAACCCATAGAAATGGGAAATAATGAGAAACATGCACTAAAATCCCTCTCTGGAGCATGCACTTGGAGTGGAAAATAGTTGGGGAAAATATTTTCAATTAATCACATTATCATCTCAATTTGGATGGACTTCATTTTAGTATTATAGAAATGTGCAATTAAACCAGATGTGGTGGCACACACCTGTAATCCCAGCAACTCAAGAGGCAGAGGCAAGGAGGATCACAAGGTTGAGACCAGAGGCACTCTGCATAATTTAGAGAGACCTTGTCTCAAAAAGTTAAAAATTGGGCTGTGCATGCAGCTCAGGGTTCCAGCACTTGCAAAGCATGCAAGTGCAAGGCCCTAGGTTCAACCCAATTACAAAAAAAAAAAAAAAAAAAAAAAAAAAAAAAAAAAAAAAAAAAAAAAAAAAAAAAAAAAAAAAAAAAAAAAAAAAAAAAAAAAAAAAAGCAATTAAAATCAGTAAGTAGCAATGCCAAAAGGAAAATATCACCAAGTTTGATAGTAAGAGAACAGAAAGTCTTCTCAAAAAAGGTATTATATTACAGGGTAGAATAATGTAGTGACTCTGAGTATAATTTTCCAAGCTATAATACTCTGGGAAAATTTCTTTCATTTTTTCTTTATTACTTTTTAAGTTGTTCAAGCTGCTTCTGGTCTCAAACTTGCAATCTTCCTGCCTTGGCCTCCTGAATTTCTGGGATTACCAGTGCCCAGCTAATTTTATTTTTTTTAACTATGGTTATGATTTAGTTGAGTTTAGGATTCGTCCTGACTCCCTAGCTAGGAAATTACATTTATAAAAATAGGGATTTAAGTCAGGTGCTATGGTATAGTCCTATAATCTCAGTTATTCTGGAGGCTAAGGCAGGAGGATTGAGACCAGAGGCACCACAGGTAGGGGGAGTTGTGAGGTTAAGGCCAGGGGAAGCCTGCATAATTTAGCAAGACCTCATTTCAATATAAAAATAAAAAATTGGCTGGGGGTTGCAGCCCAATGGTAGAGCATTTGTAAAGTATGTGCAAGGCCCTCAGTTCAAGCCCCCAATACCGTACACAAAAATAAATAAATAAATAAAAAGAAAAGAAAAGAAAGAAAGAAAGAAAGAGAAAAAGAAAGAAAGGAAGAAAGAAGGAAGGAAAATGAAAAGAAAGTAATGATCAACAAATAGTAAAACAAATATTTGGAGAAACTGTTGTTTGCTTGTTCAGGTTCAAGTACTATAAGGGTCATTAAAGCTTAATCTGTGTTAGAATTGTCATGGAACTTTATGATATATTTTATGATCTGATAATAATAATTATGTTTTTCTGGAGTCTAATTATGTTGATGATCATTTCAGGTATTTCACATATTGTTGTTGTTGTTAGGTGCTGTTGAGTCGGTATCTGACTCATAGCAACCCTCTGTACAACAGGAGAAACACTATTGTCAGTGCTTCTCTGCTGTTCATAGGGTTTTCAATGGCAGATTGATTTTTGGGAGGGGGTTGCCAGGTCCTTCTCCCAAGCCTACAGCTTCTGGTGTTCCCAGGCGGTCTCCCATCCAGGTACTAACCAGGCCCGACCCTGCTTAGCTTCCGAGATCTGACGGGATCGGCTGCCACAGGGCTACAGCTGCAGGCATTTCACATATATTATACCAAAAAAATATTTCTGTGTGGTAAATCTTACCTAGCAGTGTAATACAACACTATTCTCCTGAGTTCATTGAAGGATTGAGGTAGAGAGTATGTAATCAATTATTGCACCATTCCTATTGGGTCTAGGTCGGGCCTTACAGTCCATCTCAGGAAAAGTCTCCAGGCAACCTCCACCTATTTATCAAAGTTTTACAACCCAGTGACATCTATTTGTTATCCCTGATGAAATAGATCCATTCTTCTGTTGGAATTGTTCTAATAGGGACAAATAGGGATTATGATGACAGGTCAAAATTTTCAAAGTCAACAACACAGCCTACTGCCATTTTACAATTCTCCACGATGCTCTTAACTCATTGACATTGCAATCCAGAGACTATGAGGGGAATACAGAGTACAGAAGGAATACTACTTACAACTGGAAAACTCCAGGGGGCAAGAATGTTCATCCATTGGGAAGTTGTGCAGTTGTAACTGGCACTCAGCATCAATTGTCAGCCTGTTTAGAGAGATATTAAACATAAATAGAAAGATTTTAAACATAATTTCTAAAACATACATTAGCATAGTTTTTAAAGTAGTTCACATTCTGATTGATAACACAAAATGATCCACACCAAAGGAATCTACAAGTCCAGGCAAAAATTATTTAAAGCTAAATATATTCTTATTCATTTTTGGAAACCAAAAAGAACCATGTTATTCACCTCAGCTCCATTTATTCAAAATTTGTGATTACTTAGGTTTTTTTTCCTGCAAATTAATAGCACACATGAGATTGCTCAGTGAATATATTTAACTCAGTTAACAGAACAAACTTTTTTAGGAATTTAAGCTTATTTACTGTTTGCATGTGAATAAGTACTGGCAATTTTCAGATCTCTGCTAATCAAAACAAGACCTTCTCTTTGTAAGCACTTCTTAGCTTTAAATAATTATTGGTAAGTTTAAAATTGCACAATGGAATTTTATGTATTTTTACAATCAAACACTATGAAGTCATTAAAGACAACGCTATAAAGTAGAACATTTAATGAAAAACAAGAAAAGTGAAATACGCATACACAACTTAGAAAATTATCTGCCAGTGAGTCTCAGTTAGTTTGTGGCTGAAGTGTTTATTTATTTACTTATTTATTTTGGAAATTTTTAATGTACACCTTCATGTGATTCATTCTGACATGCTTTTCATTGTGGCATTTCCATATATGCATTTTGATGTACATTATTCATATAGGTGCCCCCTTACCCTCTTGTATGCTCCCCCGCTGACCCTCCCCATCTAAATCTTCTCTATCATTTACTTGGTAATATTTTTCTATATGTCCTTGGGTTCCAGTTCTGTTTAAGATAGAAACTTTTCCTGTAGTGAACTTTGTTTTTATCTTGTCAGAGCAATTGCATGCATTTTCTAGACCGTTTATATTGACATCTTTCTTAGCTTTTATTTTCCTTTTATTTTGATTCAAAGTATTTATTAAAGCATATATATTTTGAGTTTCAAGTACTGGACTTAGACTTAAGGAATGAGAAGATATAAAGAAGTCCAGATATTCTGACCACCTTTAGAAAAGTGTTAAAATAATCCCAAATTCTAATGGTGATGGACATTAATTATTTTTTAAATTTCATGTTTGTTACCTGTATTTCTTACAATGTATAGATATTCCGGCTCAAGTTATTAAAATGTTATCTTATGAAAATTTATTTTAAAAGTTCCCCAGTTAGCATAACCTATAATTGGGGGATATTTAATTGTATTGTGGTAAAACAGACCAATTATCGATCTTGGAATATCTCCTTAATTGTATATGAAGCACTGCATAAAGTGCATTGTTTCCTCATTTAGTAACTGTTGTCATTGCCTTATTTTACTTGAAGTTTTCCAAAGTCACATAACTAGAGGCACAGCTGAGATGTGGACTTAGGTTTATTGGTCTCCAAAGATGGAATTTTTAATCTTTGTCCCTCCATAATTACATGGTCTCCAAAGAAAAGATTGGTTTTGTTCATTAAAGAAATTAGAATTAAATTTGATTTTATTAGTATTATCTATCCAAACTAAACTAGAATTATTAAAGTTGAAAATAATACTCATGGATCTCAGAAACAAATATAGATCCAGACATATATATCTGTGCATACACACACACTTATATTTCATTATAGATAAGCAACCAGAATAAAATTATCTCTCTATATAGATTGGTAATGATTAATTGAAAGTTATGAGTGAAATTTTTGAGGCGGCTTCTATAATTAAATATTGTATTGATGCTTCAAATTAATCGAAGTCAAAAAAAGACTACAGTTATAAGAGAGATAAAGAGACTTGAGATAGGGTGATTGACAGCCTATTCAAAAGCAAGACTGAGCTCTGTTTTATCAGACAGACGTTGATTTCCACATTTCTAATTCCACTTATCTCAAATTTGATAACCCCCTTGAATATAAAATAGATGCAATGAATTTCTTTTCTTAACGTGACCATTTTTTCTGTTAACTGATCTAATTCTGATAAAGCCTTTAGAGACATTTTGAAGTATTGTATTATTTATGTTGAATTATTTTTTCAGGGGGGAGAATATTGAGAAGTAGAAGCCAAGGCCTCACAGATACTTTTGCAAGCATTCTGTCACTGAGAAGCCTGATTCTTACTTTTTTTTGTTGTTTTTAGAGATAATATTTTACTAAGTTATGCAGGCTGTCAAACTTAAGGTCTCCTGACTGCCTGGAATCACAGGCATGTGCCACCATACCTGGCATTTTGAACATTATATAAGGCATAAAATTATGTCACAAATATACTAAAATCTTAAAGAATCATATTTTTCACCTTTTTTACTGAAAACATATACAAAATTTTATATAGGTTTTATGATTTCTATATTTCAGGCTCTACATTAAGCATTTCATCTTTATAACTCTGTAAGGTAAAAATTATTCACTGTATTTCATGGAAATGCAAGAATAAAAGGTAGGAGTTTGCTCAGAAGCAATGGCAAAAGTGGAAAAGTGTAGCACATTGGGGTGGTAATGCCTTATTGCCAAAGATTTTACAACAGTTCTCACTTAATTCATCTAAATAAAACATGTAACAGTAAAAACATCATGCTTACTATACAAACAAAGCTTTGATTTACCTTCTAGAACCAAGATCCTTGTTATCATACAGCTTCCACTAAGTCTCTATAAATAGACATTCTGGAGAGCTGCCCTAGTTCATATAGATAGAAAAGTAGAAGGCAAATGGCCATATCATATACTGAGGAATCTGTCTGATTCCTAAGTATAAGTAAGTGTTTATTGATTGTAAGTTACCTATTTAACAATGTACTCTCACCAATGAGGAACTTCAATGTAAAAATATGTTAAATGCATTTCAGTGTGAAATGGGCTATACAATGGCATTAAATAAGTAGAAAGCCTTCCTAATCTGAACCTAATGTTTAACTTTAGAAGATGTTAAATAGCTCTTCCAACTTTTCTAAAACATATCTATTCCCCAAATAGATAAAAGTAAGTCACGCAGCTTATCAATGTCATAGAGATTGGGGTGCCAAGAGAGGAAAAGTAATAAATTTTAGGTGCTTGCTGTTGTGTGTCTAAAACTAGAAGACTGCATGGAGACATCTACATAAAAAACTCTCCTTTAGCAATGATTTCTTTAGCAATGAAACCGCTTCTGAGATGGCATATGCTGTTAATCTCAGAGACTGAGGCAGCAGGTTCACAAATTTGAGGCCAGAAGCAGCCTGTGTAAGTTAGCAAGGTCTTGTTTCCAAATTAAAAGATAAGAAATAGGCTAGGGGTGCATCATACTGGTAGAGCAAGGCGAAAGAATGTAAGAAAGAAAGAAAGAAAGAAAGAAAGAAAGAAAGAAAGAAAGAAAGAAAGAAGAAAGAAAGAAAAGAGAGAGAGATGGGGGAAGGAAGGAAAGAAGGAAGGAAGGAAGGAAGGAAAGAAGGAAGGAGAAAGAAAGAAAGAAAGAAAGAAAGAAAGAAAGAAAGAAGAAAGAGAAAGAAATGAACACACTTCTAAACATATGGGTTCATGGTCCTAAAGTTGGCACACTGTTTTAGTTTCCGTATTCTGAAGTATCTGGGCTGGGATTTAGCTTAGTTGGTAGAGCGCTGCACTGCAGTCTCTGAGGTCCTGAGTTTAATTCCCAGCACCACAAAAATGGAGAAGGACCTGGCAATCCACTCCCAAGACAATCCCGAAAAAAACAGTCAGCCATTAAAAACCCTATGAGGGTTGCTATGAGTCAGACACTGACTTGACAGCACCTAACAACAACAACATTCTGAAGTATCAGGACACACACCTGAAAAGCCAAGATTGTCACAAAGGTCAGAAGATCTCACAAAGGCAAGAGAAATTTCACGTTACTTGTGAGAAAATAGCATTCTAATATTAGTCATAGAAGGTAAGTTCTACCTATGATTAGCTCTTTGAAAAACTCATTGATAGTGGAAAGAAAATGTAATTTTGTAGTGTCAATTGATATTTCAGGCAAAAATCCCAACCATTATATAGGCTTGAAATTCTTCTATTTTTATTAAAGGAGTATGATTGATTTTGTTGTTGTTGTTGTTGTTGTTGTTTTATTTTCACCAGTTAGTTTTTTCCTTTTCTAGAAGAATACCTTAAGGTGTAGAGCACTCGTCCATCATTCCAAATTCTCAGCATCCTGTTGGGTGTGGTTATCCAATGTGCATCAGCCTTTTTGGAATTTCTGAAGAAAGTGTCTGGAATCCAGATTTTCCCCACCATGTTGCTGTTCAGTCGGAGGACTTTAATGGTGCTGTTAAATTTCAAACGTCTGTCATACCATGTTTGGGCAAAAAATATATCAATTGTATATTCCTGTTGTAGAGGAACAGACAAAGCAGAACATTTTTAAAACAAGAAGGATGTATTATAGAGTATTTGTACATGTCATCCTGTACTTACTGCCAATGAGGCAAAGCTACTTTGGCTTTGAATCATCCAAGAGGAAGAAATAGCTTGGCTGACAAAGCTACTGCCTCATCTATCTTTTGTTTAACATTTTTCTGAAAAAAAAAAAAAGTAGACCTGTCTAAATGAATTCTGACCAAAGATCATAGCCCTGATTTAATCCTTTACCTTCTGTGCTCATAGAGCAGACTTTGTCATGATGTTTTGAGCCACCTAATTCTTTGCTGGGGAGAGCTGTCCTGTGCACTATAGAATACTTTGCACCATCCTTGGCTTCTATTTCCTACATGCTGGTAGCAACCTCTCCACCAAACCCCTACCACACGTAGTTGTGACAATAAAAATTACCTCTAAAGACTGCTGAATATCTCCTAAGAAATAAAATTTACCAGATTCAGAACCACTGTTGTAGAGTGAAACAAAATCCAGTATACTATAACTAAAAAACAAACAAACAAAAACAACACACAAGCTGATGATTTGGAGGTTCGGTTGCCCCTTAATAAAATTGGGATTCTAAAGAAACTGGCTGTTTAGGTCATGGGGAGATAGAGAAGGTGAAGGAGAATACAAATAAAGTGTTTTGCAGCACATCTGGTCAATAGCTGACACCCAGTGTAAAGTAACTTGCTATATTGTTTTTTCCTATTTCTTAACCATTGGATATGGAGTATCTCCCCCAAAAGCCATATGTTGAAGGATTAAGTCCCCAGCTGCTAGATACAGTCATTGAGAGGGGTTTGGATAGTGGGAGGCTCTGAAATAATCCATGGGTTAATCCCTTGTCAGATTCCTTGGGAAGTGATGGAAATTAGGAAGTGGGGCCTTGCTGGAGGAAGGAGGTCACCGGGGCCAGGTCTTTGACGGCTATCTGGTCTCTGGCTCCTCCTCTCTGTCCCTCTACTTCCTAACCACAATGAAGTGAGTGACTCAGTTCTACCATACTCTCTCTGCTGGGGTGTTCTGCCTCACTGCGGCCTCACTCACAGCAGTGAGTCTAATGGAACGTGGCCTGAAGTCTCTGAAACTATGATCCAAATATTTTTTCCCATTTCAATTTGTTTCTTGAAGATTTTGCTATTATCCATCCAGTACTTGCTTTGCACCAGCCTATGTGTCATATGGGAAGAATCCAAATAAAATCTATTATTATAATAAACAACATGTTAAATTGTTTGGTATCTACATGATTCTAAATAAGTATCCGTAGTTATATTTTCCCCCATATGTCTGTCAGTTTGCTGTACTGTTGGGGCTTGCGTGTTGCTGTGATGATGAAAGATATGCTACCAATGTTACAGATACTGGTAAGGTCACACATGGTGGACAGTTTCAGCTGAGCTTCTAGACTAAGACAGACTACGGAGTAGGACTCGACAGCCCACTCCCAAAAGAATAAGCCATTGAAAACCCTGTGATTAGCAGAGAAGCACTGTCAGTTATAGTGCTGGAAAATGAGCCCCCATGTTAGAAGGCGCTCAAAAGGCGACTGGGGAAGAGCTGCCCCCTGCAAGTAGGGTCTACATTATGAATAGAGATGGAGTAAAGCCCAAGAGACCTCCTTTTGCTAATGTGGCACAATACAAAATCTAGAGGAACAACTGAAAACATGCATTAATAACTGGAATGTGGTATGCACATAGTTTGAACCTGGGAAAATTAGAAAATGTCAAAAGGGTGAAGGAGAGCATAAACATTGACATTCTGGGTATCAGTAAGCTAAAATGGACTGGCAAGGGCCATTTTGAATCAGATAATCGTATGGTTTACTATGCTGGGTGTCACAAAATAAAGAGAAATGGGGTTGCATTGATCACCAAAAAAGACATCTCAAGATCTGTCCTGAAGTACAATGCTGTCAGTGATAGAATAATATCCATATACCTAATAGGAAGGCCAGTTAATATGACTAGTATTCAAATTTACATACCCACCAATAAAGCCACAAATGAAGAGAGGGAAGATTTTTACCAGCTTCTGCAATCTGAAATACATTACATGTGAAACCAGGATGTACTAGTAATTATTGGTGACTAGAATACAAGAGTTGGAAACAAATAAGGCTCAGTTGTCAGATAATATGGCCTTGGTGACAGATTACATGATATAATTTTGTCAGACCAATGACCTTTTCATTGAAAATACATTTTTTTCCACAACATAAATGGTGACTAGACACATGGAATTCACCAGATGGAGCATACAGAAATAAAATTAACAATATTTTTGCAAAGAGATGATGGAAAAGCTTAATATCGAAAGTCAATAAAAGATGAGATGCTGATTGTGGATCAGACCATCAACTTCTCAGATGCAAGTTCAAACTAAAACTGAAGAAAATTAGAGCAAGCCTACAAGAGCCAAACTATGACCTTGAGTATATCCCATCTGAGTTTAGGGACTACTTCAAGAAGAGGTTTAATGCATTAGACACGAATAGTAGAAGATTAGATGAGTTGTGGCATGACATCAAAGACATCATTCATAAGAAAAGCAAAAGGTTATTAAAAAGACAGAAAAAAAAGAAAAGACCAAATTATATGTCAAAAGAGACTCTGAAAGTTGCCTTTGAATGTCGAGAAGCAAAAGTAAAAGGAAGACATGATGAAGCTAAGGAATTAAACAGAAAATTTCAAAGGGCAGCTAGAGAAGACAAAATCAAACATTTTGATGATATATGCAAAGACTTGGAGATAGAAAACCAAAAGGGAAAAACACATTTTGTTTTCCTGAAGCTTAAGAAATTAAAGCAAAATTCAAGTCCCAGGGGCAGTAGTGAAGGATTCTACAGGGAAAATATTAAATGACACAGAAAACATCAAAATAAAGTGGAAGGAATCCACAGAGTCATTACACTAAAAAGAACTTCTGGATGACCAACCATTTCAACAGGTTGCATATGATCAGGAACCAATGATACTGAGGTTAAAAGTGGAAGCTGCCTTGAAGAAACTGGTGAAAAACAAGGCTCTAGGAACTGATATAATACAAATAGAGATGACTCAACAAACAGATGCAGCTCTGGAGGTGCTAACTTGTTTATGCCAAGAGATTTGGAAAAACGACTGGAAGAGTTCCATATTTGTGCCTATTCTCAAGAAAAGGAATCCAACCGAATATGGAAACTATTGAACAATATCAATATCACATGCAAGTAAAATTCTGTAAAGATCATTCAAAAGTCGCTGTAGCAGTATATAGACAAGGAACTGCCAGAAAATTAAGCCAGCTGAGAAGAGGTCATAGAACCAGGGACATCATTGCTGAGATCAGATGGATATCAGCTGAAAGCAGAGAACACCAGCATGATGTCTTTCTTTGTTTTATCGCTTATGCAAAGGCATTTAACTGTGTGGACCATAACAAATTACAGATAACACTCCAAAGAATGGCAATACAAGAGCTCCTAGTTGTACTCAGGACGAATCTGTACATGAATCAGGAGGGAGTTGTCTGAACAGAACAAGGAAACACTGCCTGGTTTAAACTTGAGAAAAGTATGCATCAGGGCTGTACCCTTTCACTATGTCTCTTCAATCTCTATGCTGAGCAAATACTCTGAGACTTATGAAGAAGAACATGGCATCATGATTGGAGGATGGCTCATTGACAACCTGCATTAGCAGATGACACAGCTCTTACGGCTGACCATGAACAGTCAGCCTGCCTGACTTAGGAAGACCTTGTCTTAAGATAAAAAATATAAAAAGGGTAAGGTGCAGCCCTGTGGTTGATCCTTCTGTTTCTGCCTCCTGAATCACCAGAAATATAGGTGTATGCCACTGCTCCTGGCTCCAGTTATTTGTTTTCATTTTGAGTCAGGGTCTCATGAAGTTACCCAGGTTGCCTCTAGCCTAGAACTTGTAACCCTCCTGCCTCTGTCTCTCTGGGATTTCAGGCATGTGCTACTACCATAAAATATGTTCAGTCTTAACATCACCATTTCACAAACTGGGACAGTTATTATTGTTAGGTGCCATGGAGTTGGGTTTGACTCATAGTTACTATATGTATACCAGAAGGTATACATAGTATATGTATACCAGTAGGTATACATAGTATATGTGACTCATAGTTACTATATGTATACCAGAAGGTATACATAGTATATGTATACCAGTATACCATGTATACCAGTAACACTATCCAGCATTGTGTGATGCCTAGCACTATGTGAGTGCTTCTGTACTATTCATAGGGCTCTCAATGGCTGATTGTTTTGGGGTTGTTTCAGGAGTAAGTTGCCAGGTCTTTTTCCCATTTTTGAGGTTCTGGGGATCAAACCAGGGCCTCAGAGTATGCAGAGCAGCAGTCTAACATCTGAGCTAATCCCCAGCGATGGGACAGTTCCAGGTGACTGTTATTCCTAAAACAAAAACGTTGTAACTTTAAATGAATTACCTGTAAGAATAAAGTTGCATTGTTACCTACAGATTCTTCTTAAATCATTACAATTTATATCCGAATACTAGAGATGTAACATGTTAGAAGGGTTAAACAAGGAAAGTGATTTGCATATATTATGCAGTTATTGGTATAATTTTTATCACTATAATTGAGAGGAGTTAAAGATTCATCTCTCTCTCATAATGTCTTTATTGCTAGTTTGTTAAACACTGTTTTTAAATCATAGTATCACCATATTTTATTCTATTATTATAATATACTATGTAGTATGTTTATAGTTAGGTGCCGTTGAGTCAGTGTCTGACTCATAATGACCCTACATACAAAGGGCAAAACACTATTGTTAGTACTTCTCTGCTATTCATAGGGCTTTCCATGACTGACTGGTTTTTGGGGGGAGTGAATTGTCGGGTCCTTCTCCCAAGCTTACAGCACCTGGTGTTCCCAGGCAGTCTGCCATCCAAGCGATAACCAGGCCCAACCCTGCTTAGCTTCTCAGATCTGAGGGAATCAGATGCCACAGTGGTACGGCTACAAGCACTATATAGTATAGTAATATTATATTATGTTGATACTATTTTATTCTCTTGCTGTTGTTATGTGCCATCAAACCTGGGTACTCAGAGAGCACAGTGTTGTACTCACCCAAGCTGCACTTCAGCCCCATTCCTCTCCACTATATTTTAATAGACTCATGTTATACTATAGACTCAGTCTGGATTTTCTTTTCATATTTGGGTAGAAAATGGAAATGCTATAGAAGAACAGTTATTTTTATTGTTACAACCCATTTCCTCTGAGAAATTCTTTTCTTTTCTTTTTTTTTTTTTTTAGACAGGATCATTTTAGGTAGCCCAAACTGCACTCAAACTTCAAACTTCAAAATTATGTTCTTCTGGTTTCTGTCCCTGAATGCTGAGATTATGGGTGCATGCCATCCTATCTGGCCTTTCAAAAAATATTTCTGATTTGAGACAAACTATGCCATCCCCACCTTACCAATATTCTAAAAAGTACTAGAATACTATATTTTGTTATAATTAGCACTTATCAAATACATAATGATTGTTGAATTTCAATAATATAACAAAATTTTACAAATTAATCTACATACAATCACATTCAATTCTTCTAATAAAAAACTCTCAAAATTTAATTATCTTCAGGTTACCAAGAAGAAATAGATCTGAAGGATTCTTTCCCTTCCAAAACTGTGAACCTATTTTGGGAGTATATTCCTTATCATTTCCACATTAATAAAAAAGATATTTTTATCAAGAAACTCACCATATTGATAGCATTCACTGGACCAATGCTATTCACATACATGTCTGTGTGAATTAATGTTGGTTTCACTGGAAAGATAAACCATAGAGATATATGCATATGAGAAGGTACAAAATTTTATTGTCATAGTCTTTATCTTCTGCAATAAACTTTTCTAGCTGCATTAGAAGTAATTTATTCACAAGTAATTTAGTACCAGTTGCTAACTCACTACAATTGTATAATTTTTCTTCAAATAAATATCTCTTTTTAAGCATGTAATTGCAATGAGCAACCATAGTATAGTTTTAAACTGATTATCCTGTGTAAAGTATATTAAAACAAAGAATTAAGGCACTGTTCTTAACTTTGTTTCATCCTCTCTCAGATGCCTCAAATTGCAACATATTTCCTTCAAGGTCTGAAATCTATTTGTGCATTGTAACCTGACTTAATTCTCATAGAAAAATAATTACTTAGTGACTAGAAAAAAAACATGCAACTTGGAAATTTGAAGTAGACATAAAGAGCTAGAAGGAATATTAATTGTTTCTGAAACATTACTCCTGTTGTCTCTTTTTTATGATCACTTTATTCTCAGACACCTCTAGCCAATGCCAAATCAATCCTCCTCAATGATGTTGTAACTGCTTAGATAATACGAGGAAACCATATGGAAGCCCATTACACACCTATTTGTCAGATAGAACTGGTATTAAAAATCTGTAGCATAACATGCATGACCAAACGAATGTACTTCATTTTAATTTAATGCCTAATGAACAAAAGATCTACAATTTCATTCTGGGCTTCAATTCAACAAGCATGCTGTCTCATCTTTATTCATTTTCCCCAAGTATATTGTGCCCAAACTCTGTGGCAGGTGGAATTCTTCAGAAACAGCGACATCCACATCTACGATTTCCCCTCAGCGTGGCTATTCCTCTGCCTCTTGATTTTGGACTGAGCCAGACTTACTTTGGCTAATAATATACAGACAGAAATGAGTGTGCCAATTCTGAGACTAAGCATTGAGCTTGTGTTTGTCTACTTCCTCTCTTGTTCTTTTCTCTTATCCAGAAGATTCTCCTAGCTCGTGTGCTGGTTCCAGGAGTGAAAGGAGAGACACTTGTGAATATTGCTGCCTTAAACGAACGGCCCCAGCCTGGCTCAGCCAGCTTTGTATATCCCTCAATGAAGTGCTGAATCAGTGCTTGGGGTTTATTCTACTGAAATTTTGTGGTTGATTGTCACGTAGCAATGGGATGACCAATGTATTCTCTATACTACTATTTTCTCTTTGGGTTTTAGAGGCTAGTTGATAGGAAATTGTCAGTTTTCTGCAGGCTTTGTCTGGAATATCTAGGAAAATTTGCATTTCTAGCCCCCAGGTTTCACTCAAAATCATATTTCTTCTCTTAAACTTAGCAACTCTCCTTCCACCACCAGGCTTGAATGTTGCTTATATACTCTCTTTTTATTTTACAATATATTACACAAGTATAATTTAAATTATTCTGGCTCTTGAAATGTGTTGACTTTTTCTTCTAATAAGGCGGACATGTTTATGCATCCCCCTCTATGGAACAGCACAAAACGCTTCGGCATACCTCCTATGTCAGGCCGGAGTTTATTGTCGTATCCTTCCAGCAGGTTGTTTAAGATGACAGTGACGTCACCCTCAGGAACTTTTGGAGTCAAGACCCATGTTTTATTAGAAGCATAGTCTTCATAGTCATCATCTGATTTTTGGCTAGTGAAGCTAAGAAAACAAAGAATTGGTCAGGAAATGCATAGATTACATCCAGGTTCACCTTTGCTACCAACCACTGGTGGAGAAGAAGAGATGAAGCAGGATTGCAGGAATAGCCAGGACAGCGAATAGTTTTACTTGATGGCTAATCTATGTAAGTAAACCATGCAGATGGAGATTAAAATGCATGAACATGCTCTCTAGTTCTCCAGAGTACTCCGTCGCCCATCTATAAATATGCCATTTGTTATCATTTATGTCTGTCTCTCCCAAATTTGATGTTCTTCCCACCCAACTGCCTGGTCTCATGAAAGACTTATTAAAAAAATAAGATGTTGTGAACGTGATCCTTAAATTATCATGATGCAGCCTAGGAATTCAAACATAATGTCTACTTTTTCCTCCTTCTAGAAATTAACTTGCTTCAACCTATTAATGAAAGTAAGAGAGTGATAATTAGATTCACTCCCACCAACCGCCAGACATGCCTCTCTCTGCTCAATTGAACCACTAAGAAAAGCTTATCTTGCTGCCTTCTTCCCCAGGGTGTGTTTATTTGTATTTCCCCCTTTCTTGAACTGAAGGCAAGAGCAATGCATTTATGTTTAGTTGTAGGGAACCTGGTACTATGAAGAAAAATGCACTTGTTGACTTTAAGCAACCCTTTATTATAGCAAAATTAGCTAAACTGGAATTTCACACAAATAGGGGCTGTACGTCAATCATATAAATACAATTACCAACTTTGACTGATCAAAGAGTCACACAGTATCCTGTAATTCAGTTTTACATGCTCAAATCAGTCAGAACCCCCCTCCCCAAACACACACACACACATGCACACACACACCCATGCACACACACACAACCAATTGGAGCGGAAGTTAACTAAGCATGAATTTAGGAAATGAGTGGAATTCCTCAAGCATACATCTTCTCTGCCTCAAGTCCCAACCTCCTCCTTGCCTACACACAATATGATTTTTTATTTCAGATCTAGGGACGACTCCCTCCACATGTCTGACAGCTTTTCGTGCTGTGGGGGCTTATGTATTACTGTGATGCTGAAAGCTATGCCACCAGTATTTCAGATACCAACAGGGCCACCAATGGTGGACCGTATTCAGCTGAGCTTCTAGACTAAAATAGACTAGGGACAACAACTCATCGGCTCACTCAGAAAACTATTAGCCATTGAAAATATTATGAATAGCAGAGAAGCATTGTCAAACGTTGTTGTTGTTAGGTGCCATCAAGTCGGTATCAGACTCATAGCGACCCTCTGTACAACAGGGGAAACACTATTGTCAGTGCTTCTCTGCTGTTCATAGGGTTTTCAATGGCAGATTGATTTTTGGGAGGGGGTTGCCAGGTCCTTCTCCCAAGCCTACAGCTTCTGGTGTTCCCAGGTGGTCTCCCATCCAGGTACTAACCAGGCCCGACCCTGCTTAGCTTCCGAGATCTG
>VMDO01006294.1:0-28435 GCA_007922755.1 Pedetes capensis | reverse complement strand
GAGCTTCAGGCTTGTCAAACATAGTGCTAGAAAATGAGCCCCATTCACTGGAAGGCATGCAAGAAAGCACAAGGGTAGAATTGCCTCCTCCAAATAGAGGCAACCTTAATGTTGGGAATGGAATAAAGCCCCTGGTACCTCCATTTGCTAAAGTGGCATGACTGAAAAATGAGAAGAAACATAGTGGCTGTAACAATGGGCTCAAACATAAAAAGGGATCCTGTGTACGGCACGGTGCCTGGTAGCGATTCATTCTGTTTCACATCAGGTCACTATGAGTCAGACCTGACAACAGGGATAACTCAATGAGTCTATAGTTTGAATGAAATTTTCTAAATGTACACCTAAAATATGAAGTTTCCTACTCCATCTCTCCCTTCAGTTTGTTTTCCTAAATATATCATATAAAATGGATCTTGTAAGATGTCAGATTGTCACTGTACTCTGAATATATATATATACATATATACATATATATGTATATATATATACACAATTCAAGCTACATTTTCAACTTTCTTCAATCATACTCAGTCAATGAACATTTATACACATATAGTTATGTTTTATATATACTTGCACATATATCTTGAATCTGTGTACATGTACATTTGTGCATGAATATATACCCACATGTGTACATATATATGTGTGTGTAGGTAGATAGTTCTGCAATATTTAGATGACTAAATATTATAGAATGCTGACTTAGGTATTAATGTGGTTTGAGAATAAGAAACAAAGGTGAAGTTTTTAGAGTAATCATTGGTATGGGTCAACTTAATAAGCAAGTACAGTAATTTCCTCTTTTGTTATTCTTTTAAAGCTTTAGGAAGCTCTATAAAAATACATGTGATAAAAATCTAACGTAACAATTATCTTATATTTTGCATTTCAGTGAGCATAGGTGCTTTAAACAAGCATTAATTTCATAATACCCATATTGGGAAGAATGGTCTGGGCAGCATTTCAACCTGCTCTCGAAAAGGAAGACCTCATTGTGGGCATGGAGACCAGTTCTCTGCTAGAAAAATCCCTCTGGAGGTTCAATTCATCATTTCTCCAAAGTACTGCTAACCTCTGTGTAATAGAGTTCTACCCATATGACCCAAATCTTACTAGTTTAAGGGGAAAAATTTCTCTAGCAAGGAAATGTTCAATTCTTTAACTTTAGAGAAAAGAAAATGATTGATTCATCAGCTATCATCATAATGCATTTTACTACCATTTAAATCATTCATATAAAAGTGCTTTGTCAAAAACACTCTCTCCTCATCTCTCTCTCTCTCTCTCTCTCTCTCTCTCTCTTTCCTCTTTCTATCATCTACAATACATATGGATCCTATTAAGTTTTCCTTAATAGGAAAGAATATGTATTACATTGTTTAGTTTGCTTATAACACATCCTCATACTAACAAATAAATAATCCAAGTGTGTCAATGATCAACTACTGTTGTTACCACTATCTAGAAAACTAAGAGGGAAAATACATTGTGTGAAAAGATAAGGGACACTTAGAGAGAATGCTACTCTCTGGAATTGTGCCTGTAGTTTTCTCAGAGTCATCATTTATTAGATATCAAAACAATAGTCTAATTGATTACTTTAAATAAAAGTATTGGTTACAGATCTTTTTCACATTTCAGGTTGTTTATATAGCCACATAGAGGTAAAATAGAGCAGAGAAATTAAAAGCATATATGTGGGAATTAGAAAATACTAGATTTACTTTCTGGATTCCAGTCTTATGTCTGTTACGTACAGTTTTATGACTTTGGATAATTTACTTAAACCTGCTAAGCCTCAAAGTCCTCACCTTTAAAATAGAGTTAATACTAGTGTTTAGATCACATTCTTATATAAGATAATGCTTACTAAGTGTTTAGTTCCATTTATAGTTAATGTTATAAAATGACATTACCAAATTTATAATAATAGATCCAACCATGTAACTGAAATCTGCATCTATAGATGCTGCTTCAATATTATTATCTAATATGGGCTGAGGAGAACTAAAAACAGAAGTTTTCCAGGAAGAAAAATAATGAGCCCTTATATTATAAGTAAATGAAGTTTAACTTCACTCCAGTCTTCTAGCTGAAGTCTAAATTAAAGAGGACAATATATAATCTGGGATTATTTCCAGACTTGTCTTTTAGCAGAAAAAGAATGAACTTTCCTCATTCAAGGTTGGCTGTGTTTTTCTCTGGGCTCCCTGGAGGTTAGAGCCTCTGCCTCCCAGTTGGGCTTCCCAGAGTTAATGAAGTCGGACCATTCCATAAGGCAGTCTGTGGGATTGTGAAGTTCATAAGAATGCCAAGACAGAAATAGAGGGACAATTACTCAAAGGAAAAAAATGATTTAAATGTTGTATGGGCTGGGAGCAAACATAGAACATCTGAACTGGAGTACCGGTTAGTCCTTTTGTAGAACACTTCAGTGAGCTTTCAGAGGTTATTATTCCTCCTGGTATCCTTTAGTTTTTTAAAAAACAAATTTCTTATACAAAGAGAGAAGCGAAATTGTAATTACACTTAACTAACCATAATTTTTCAAAAAATTGTTTTTGTCATCTTTGTGATAATTTCTCAAGAACAGTGTCAGGAAAGTTTATGGGCTTTTCATTTGTGAAAAATTTCAAAATGTCAAAAAGCCATCTGTTCAAGAGACTGGGACCAGCAGCATCAGTATCCCTTGAGAGCTTTCTAGACATGCGGAACCCTGGAATCCAACCACATTGTTAAATCACAATCTTTATTTATCAAGTTCCACAAAGAGACTCATACATATATACTAAAATTTGAAAATCTCAGTAGTACAGTGGTTAGATCAATAGTACCTATTCTGGTGTGTGTGTGTGTGTGTGTGTGTGTGTGTGTGTGTGTGTGTGTGTGTGTGTTGGATGGAATGGACTTTTAAAATCTATATTATCTCAGCTTTCTGGCTTAGATCTTCAGAATGTAAACCTTCATTTTGTAAATAATATCATTCACTTTTATTTTCATCTTTACAGTTTCATGCATGATTTGAATTTAGGCATGATTACACACATGAACTCATTTGCAAATTGATAAAATTGAGTTTATTTGGGAAAAAATGAGTTTACAAAACAGAACACACTGGATAGGCATTCTTAAATGAGTTTGCTTACAATTACATAAAAACTCTAAATATTTGAATTTTGGCATGTATTTTCTAAGTTTGTCACTATGAAGATTAATAATATATTTTATGCAATTTTCCATTTTCACCTAAGTGTTTCAGATTATCATATATTCAATAAAGTTCTAAGTATGGGGGAAACTGAATTATTAAACTCTCCTGTTATAGTATAACTATAAATATTGGGATGAAAAATAAAGACAATTGTCTTTTCATTGATGTAAGTTTAAATTCATTGGTACTAAATGCATCATAAAGACAATATGTATTTTTCTTTCTCTAACATAAATGAGGCAGTTAAATGAAAAATAAACAACAGCTCATTTATTTTTAAGTCAGCATTTCATTCTTTCAAAATGTCGCTGTCATTAGGTGCCATCAAGACAAGTCCAGCTCATAGTGACCCTATATACAACAGACAAAACACTTCCTGGGACTGTGCCCTGCCCAGCACTATGCCAGTGCTTCTCTGCTCTTCATAGGGTTTTTGATGGCTGATTGTTTAGGGAGTGAGCTGCTAGATCCTTCCCCCAAGCCTACAGCATCCAGTATTCCTAGGCAATCTCCCATCCAAGTACTAACCACAGCAGATCCTGCTTAGCTTCTGAGATCTGACAAGATTGGAGAGCAGTATAGTAGGGCTGCAGGCTTTCAAAAAAAAAAGTTTCACTAGCATTTTGTTGGTGAAATTTGGTTAACTTTCATGTTATAGATGCAATGAATTATATGCAGAGTATTGGATATGCCAATATAAATCTCACCAGACATATAAACCATAAAATGATACCTTCCAATCTCTTCTATTAAAAACTCCTGAGCATCAAATTTTTTCCTCTGTTAATGTTACCTTTAAATTGTGAATATCTACTGCTTATATCTCATAAATATCAACTCCTTTCCTTAACAACACTCAAAAGGATCCCCTGCTCCTCTAAATTCTCATCAGGTTATGGAGGTCAATAGGAATCCCATGCTCTAACAGCATCCTTAACACAAGAAGGTCTATTCACTTTATATCATCATGTTACCTGGGAGTTGATGGATACCAGAAACTAGGTTAAACTGCAGTAGCTTTATATTTAGTATCCTTTCTGCCTATAGCACTTTCTTTGCTTCATCTCTAAACTTGATACTTGATATGGGGTCTTTCTTTATATCGTTCACCTTTCAACACAAATAGCATCTTCTCAGAGGCCATGCCTGACTATCCTATCAACATTAATTGCTACTGTAGCTTTTATATGGTATAACTAGTAAATCCCTGTTTCACAGCGTTTGTCAATGTTTGTATTTACTGATTTGCCTATTGTCTGTCTCCATTATTAAACTGTAAATTCCACAGGCATGTTTTAATGAACATTTTTGGAAAGAAACATTGTTTTGAAAACTAATTTTCTTCAAGGCTCTAATAATACCAAAAATAGCTACCATGAAGTATTTATTATGTTGTAGTAGTAACTTTAAGAACTTATAGTACTTCCCTCATTTGATTCTTAAAACTCTGATATTCCTATAGTTATCCTCCTTTTACAGATAAAGATATACAATTATAATTATCAATGTTTTTGTTAGATGCTGCCATGTTGATGTCCAACTCATGGGGAACCTATGTACAACAGACAAACACTACTGTCAAGGTTCCCTATGAGTTGGACATGACTCAGTGGGACCTAACAACAACAACAACAGCAGCAGCAGCAACAACATATGTTCCAATATATAAAACATAAACTATTCATTTTAATAACAGACACTGATGACCTATATCAAATAAATATTTGTGAAGTTTTATTAGCTAAGATGAATTTTGATTGAAAGTATTAGAATATTCAAACTAAATTGGGAAGGAGTAGCACCTAATTATAATAAAGACTGAGGTAGGATGGGCTTCAAGGCATGTAGATTCAGCTATTTAACTATATATTCATGAACTTAGATTCTTTCTGTCTTTTCCTTCTGTCTTCCATGTCATCATCTTCAACCCAAATTTGACCTTACGGTTATCAAATGAAAATTGGAATGTTCGAGAAGATGATGAGGGAAAATGTGGCAAAGCCAAACCCAATACTCACTGAAGGCAAGGGAGTAATAGAAAAAAAATCCTCAATGCCAGGTCACATTCCAGGATTACTACTAACATCCTTTTTCTTTGGGTTAACTCCCTTATTATAGTTTGTTGTTATTTGTTTGTTTTTGCCATTCTCAAATAAAAATGATAGAGTATAGAGTGGTTAGGATTCATACACTCTTGAAAAAATATATTGGCATTATGTGTTAATGATAAGCATCTTACATTCAATAACCCAGATATTCTACTCCTACTATTATTCCCAAGGGATATGCGTGTATTTGTCTACTAAAAGAAGTACGTAAGAAGGTTCACAGTTACATTATTGTTTTGGCAATAGACGGAAATGAATATAAGCCAAATAAACAATAGAAATCATAGGTAAAATATTGTATAGTCACACAATGAAATATGATACATCAATACAGTTCGTGAACTGTTGCTACTTATAGCGAGATGAATTTGAGAAATAAAAATCTGAGCAAAACTAACTGTGCATACATCCACACACATAAAAATATGTTATCTTCTTATTTGTATAAAGATTAATGACACGAAAAAAATAACTGTAGTGCTCAAAGTAAAGACCGCAGTTAATTTGAAGTAAGAAAAAGAGGATAGAAATTTAGAAAGAGATAAGGTTATTTTCTGGAATTTTGGCAATATTTTATTTCCAGATTTAGTTGCTCATTATAGTAGTTTTTATTTCAGTATGTGATAATCCATTGAGCTATATTGATGTCCTGTGCACTTTTTATACATTTTACTTCACAATAACAAAATAAAAGTTTAAAATAAATAGTTTTAAGTGTAATGGATAGAGCAGAACATTAGGCCCCTAAGGGAAAGAAATGTTTCTATCCTTAACTGTGCTGTTTTCAAACACTTTCCAAGTGCCGGACACTTCAAAGATGTCCCATGAATACTTTTCAAAATACTAAACAAATCAATGAGAGTATGGGTTATTTTAAAAGATTTACTGACTTAGTAAAATGCATTCCCTCTCTTTATATATTTGTCATCTGTGGAATAATTAATATTTAGATGAGCTGCCTCTAAAATATGCTATTGCCTTTCTTTCACCTCTTTCTTCATTAAATTTAATTGTCATTGATCCCTGTAGATAAAAACTCAAATGATATAGACTGAAAATATATTTGGATTAAAATGAAACCATGCCAACCCTATCACAAGAACCCAATTCTAAAGTTACTTCAATTGTCTAAAATGTTTAGGTATGATAGAAATGAAAGTGTGGGCGCTAAATTGTTAGAAAGAAAATCAAAGAATAATTATTAAGCTGGCATGTTTCTAATGTACCATTTTATTTACAAAGAAATCAATGTGGTTATTTACAAAAATGATAGTGTTTTCAATTTTTAGTTTGCATACACTCTAAAATAAAAGAGAAGCTATGGGGACTTTGCTCCAATTAACATATGGTGTCACAACCTCAATGATCTTAGGTCAGTGAGACAACTCATTTTGCATACTACACACTAAGGTGGAATTTTAAAAGGTAATAGCATGAAGTAGTTACATAAGTATGTTCATCTCAGGCAGCATTTTTTTTTTTTTTGCTATGACAAGGCAGATCTTACAAATTACATTTGTATTGATTGTTATTGGACTATGGTGACAACATAGTGTTAAGTCCATATAATTAGGGAGGATCTTCTCCCTCATTCCAGAAATAGGTTTGGAATCTACATTTCTTGCTATGTTCTGACTATGGAAATCCAGGATCAATTTTAACCACAGACAATATACAAACCATAAAAGCCTTTTTCAGAGAACGTTATAATTATTTACCACCAAGAAACAATTCAAGGAAGAAACAATGTGTATGTCTTCATTTGTATGATGACTCTCATGTATCAAGAATGCACAATGTCTAGCACACAGTGAATGTTCAAACAGGATACAGACTAACCATTCTTAACCCTGGCTGAGTGTTAAAAGTTTTTGCAGGGTTTTATGAAAATGATAGCATTGACTGTGATATATTGATTTAATTGTGCTAGACACCCATGTGTCTGTCAGCTTGTTGTGCTGTGGGGACTTGTTTGTTTCTGTGATGCTGAAAATTATGCCACTGGTATCTCAGATATTGGCATGGCCACCCACGTTGGACAGGTTTCAGCTGAGCTTGCGGGCTGAGAAAGACTAGGGAGAAGGACATGGCAGCTCACCCCCAAAACAATTAGTCATTGAAAACCCCATGAATAGCAAAGAAGCACTGTCAGAGATAGTACCAGAAAATGGACTCCCCAGGATAGAGGACATTCAAAAGGATAGGAAAGAGTTGCTTCTTCAAAGAGGAGTTGAACTTAATGATGAGAATGGAATAAAGGCCCTGAGAACTCCATTTACTGATGTGGCACAACTCAAAATGAGAAGAATACAATGACTACTACAACAACAGGCGCAAACAAAACAGATCATGTGCATGGCACAGTGCCCAGTAGTGTTTCATTCTGGTAGGCGTAGGTGGCTATGAGTCAGACCCAACTCCATGGCATCTAACAATAACAATTGGTCTCCAGGGGGACTAAAACATTTATATCCAGCTAATTCTAAGGACTTGAAAGAATTAAGAGCTACAGCAAGAGAATATGATAGAACCACCTAGACTTTCTATTCTAAGACTAAATGATCAATTTGGAAGCCATTCTTAAGCAAGCCAGATGTCATTTGCTATAGTGTTTCAAGGTATACCGGAAATTCAGAATAGCATTGTCCTCAATGTTTACCTCCTGTTAAGATAGCCTATTAGTCCAAGTAGGAAAGCTTGTGACACCTGTCCCTCGAACAGAAGAAAATTTGAAATGTCACATGGGATATTGTTGCTGTGTTAGGTGCCATCAAATCAAGTCTGACTCACAGAAACCCTCACACGGTTTTCAGTGGCTTTGTGTTTCAGTTTATTCTAGGGAGTGAACTGCCACATCCTTCTCACATTTTTTGCAGTGCTGGGGATAGAACCTAGGGCCTCTGAGAGTGCAGTGCATCACTCTACCAACTAGGCTAAACCCCAATTCATAGAGGACGTTAAAAAACATGATTAGAAAGTTTTTCCTTCTTAAGTTTTCCCTCAGAATACCTAATAAAAATATTAAGGGGCAACAACAATAAAATTAAAGAAAAAGTTTGTCTTTAGCCACTCTCTCCAATTTGCTGATCTACTTTGTAAAGAGAATGATAACAATAGCATGGTGTCTCTATCAGAGAGCCATCTGATAGGCAAAAATAGTAAAAAAGAAAAAATTCCTTGGGAACATCATTCTGGTTTTATCGCATTTACTCTGCATTTTTCTTCTCTTATGAAAAGTGACCCTACCTTTCCAGTTTTTATTACTTTTATTAGCTGTATTAAATAGAGTTACATTAAAAAGGTATGGAACTAGACTTTGTGAAAAATATTCAGTAAATAAACGACCAGGTGTCATTTAGATGTGGTAAAAATACAAGGCTGATACCAAAACATCTCTCATCTATTTGAGGAGAAAAATAAATTTCTGAACAGCTAGAAAAAGGCAACACTTAAATAACAATTCAAGACAATAATAAAACATTCTCACATGGTAGAACATGACTAATCTCCGCCAGCCTCCAATCTAACATCAAGTTTACACCAATGCCCCTTCATATTCACTTTCAAATTTCAATTTCTGTATTCACTTCCAAATCTCCACTTCTTTGGAGACAATTTTTTTTTTCTAGAATTCAAAATATTTTTGAGGAACCGATAACTTTTGGTCCTTTTTCTAGCAAAAAAAAAAAAAAAAAACAGGTCGTGCATATAAACACGTACAATTTTTTGCATATTTGCAAGAAGAATATTTTCTTCTGGAGCACAAAATATTTTCAAGAAGTGATAACTTTTGGTTCTTTTTCTAGCAAAAAGGGTCATGAGTATAAACATACACAAATTTTCACGAATTTTTAAGACTGTCACAGATGGAAAGGATGACCTCTATTGTACTTCCAAATGGTACAAGAAAGATTAAACTACCTCAGATTTAGGACAGTTTAAAGGTCACTGAGAGCAAGTGTATGGAAAGGAAGTTTGGCTCTATTTCATATAGTATCTGCACATATTCATATGCATAGCCATATATATCAAGTTCCAATATATTCAAAATATATTGAAAATGTATATTGTCACATTCTGTTCTACACTGTAGTTACAGGAAATGAAATTTTCCAATATTGTCCAGATATTTGGATGCATGAAGTAAATTTATTCAAGTTCTTCAGTAAATGTTTGCTTTCTTACAGGAGTTTTGGGCTGGGGTTTAGCTCAATTGGTAGGGCACTGCTCTGTACTCTCTGAGGACCTGGGTTGGATGCCCCCCACACTGCAAATATGGGAGAAGGACATGGCAAACCGCTCCTAAAGCAATCCAGAAACAATCAGCCATTGATAACCCTATGAGAGTTGTTATGAGTCAGACTGGACTCCACCGCACCTAACAACAACACAGTAGCTTTATCAGCATTTGTATGAGTCACCATAATTCCATGATTTTTTTTCTGTCTCTTTGCTTTTCTTCTGTTTCTTTCTTTTCCAAAATTATGTTGTTGTTGCTGTTAGGTGCCATCAAGTCAGTGTCTGACTCATAGCAATCCTAGGGACAATAGGTAAAACACTATTGTTAGTACTTCTCTGCTAGTCATAGGATATTCAAAGGTTGATTTTTTTTTTTTTTGGGAGTGGGCTGCCTTCTCCCAAGCCTACAGCACCTGGTGTTCCTAGGCAGTCTCCCACCCAGGTCTGACCCTACTTTGTTTCCGAGATCTAATGAGATGGGATGCCACGGTGGTACCGTTATAGTTATACTTTGACTTTAATATTTAAATTCAAGTTACACAGATTGTACAGCTGTTCTTGTGGTCAAGGCCAGTTCCAGAAGACTACTCATACTTAAATCATTGGACTATATTTTTTCAGTACTGAGGATTTAACCCAGGGCTTTGCACATGCAAAGCAAGTGCTCTAGCACTGAGCTGCACCCAAGTCCATTTTTCCTTTGCTATTTTGAAACAGGGTCTCATTAAGTTCCACAGGCTGCCTGTGTCCTCAAACCAGTGATCTTATTGCTTCAGCCTATGGAGTTGCTGGGATCACAGGCTCACAAATACACACCAGGTGCCCATTGTCAATCATTTCACTATTTTGACTCCTTATAAAGTATTTTCTCAAAATTGAAGTTTCATTTAATTTACTTTTGTGTGTATGCTAGGGGATTGAACTCAGAGCCTCATTCAGGTTAGGCAAGTACCCTACCACTGAGCTGTACCTCTCTCTAGCCCCTACCTTATTTTTTTTTTTTAATTTGGGACAGGGTCTCGTTAACTGTACAGGCTGCTTCTGGTCTTGAACTCACAATCCTACTTCAGCCTAAGGATGTGTTGGGATTATAGGAGTGCACCACAGTGCTTGGATTTATTGCTCATTTTTAAAACTTAATTAATCTTGTCTTATCCTTACCTTTCAGTCTCATCACTAGTACTATTTCTCGATCCCCTAACCTATCCCATTATATAAGTCTATTTTTATCTTTATATAATATAAATTTACCCAACTAGAAATTCTGAATGCTCCAGACAACAGAAATATTGTGCTCGTTCATTCTTTTGTGTCTATTTACAGACATCTCCTATGCGCTAGGCACTAATCTAGGCACTTGGAATTATTCATTTTTTTGAGAAGTTCAGTTCTCAGAACAAGCACAAATTAGTTTTTTCTGAATGTTTTGTGGAAAGTCAAACATTACTTTCATTACAGGATTCAGGAGTAATATAAAAATATTCAGTGGAATTTGCAATAATTCTAACTTTGCCCCAAAGTTTAGTATAGTTTAAGTCAGTATATTGGTTTGTTTGGCAAATCCAAAGTTTATATACTGGAAAGTGATGTTTGTGTCATTTTTAGATTTACATTTTTGTTTGTTTGCAGTACCAGGGGTTGAACGCAGGGCCTCACACATGCTTTGCAAATCCTCTGCCACGGGGCTGCATTTCCCATTTTTCACTGTTCTATCTGAGATGAGGTCTTGCTAAATTTCACTGGCTGCCTCTGGCCTCAAATTTTTTTATCCTCCGGCTTCACCCGCCAAGTCGCTGGGATTACAGAGATATATCACTGCTCCTGGCCCTAGATTTACAAATTTATCTTTTTTACCATAAAATAAAGCCAGAAGCCTTAAATCATTATGAATTCAGGTTACAAAGAGAGTGCCTCAGAGGAAACACTAGGTAACTTACTGTTTTGTTTTGTTTTGTTTTTCTAAGTGGTATAATATTCCCCTCGTTAGCGGTCAGCAACACTAGAGCAGAAGTTGTAAAATGAGGTTTTCATGGAATCTGTGCTTCTCCTTTCCTGTCATAACTTTTTTCTAGCCTTTTCAATATCAACAGGTACTCATCAAAAGTATCAAAGCAGAGCACATAACCACTGAAAAGTTCTTGGTTAATATCAAAGTTAATGGCTATATATTAATTATACACTCTGAAATAAAATAAACCTGTTTTATCTAGAAAACACAATGTGATTATTTTATGTAGGCATTTCTGAAATATTTAGCTACATAATCCCTGCTTTTTAAAGCTATTATGCTGGAACATAACTTTTAAATTATTCCACATAAATGTTTAGGAATGGGTTGCTGATTAATATATTAGGAATTTATTTAACATCATAAGAAATTGCCAAGTTGTTCTCCAAGGTAGGTTATATCATATTTAATTCCCAATAGCAATGTAGGAGAGTTCCAGTTGAATTGAATGCCCAGTAACAGTTCACCTTGTCAGTATTGTTTTTATTTTACACATTCCAATGCCTATATGGTGATACTATATGGTGGTTTTAATCTACATTCACCTAATGACTAATGGGGCTGGGATTTAGCTTTGTTGGTAGAGCACCGCTCTGCAGTCTCTGAGGTCCCGAGTTCAATTCCCAGCACTGCAAAAATGGGAGAAGGACATGGTAACCCACTCCCAAGGCAATCCTGAAACAATCTGCCATTGAAAACCCTATGAGGGTCGCTATGAGTCAGATACCAACTCGACGGCACCTAACAACAACGGGCTGGGATTTGGCTCATTTGGTAGAGCACTGAGTTGCAATCTCTGAGGTCCCGAGTTCAATTCTCAGCACTGCAAAAATGGGAGAAGGGCCTGACAATCCACTCCCAAGGCAATCTCGAAACAATCTGCCATTGAAAACTCTATGAGGGTCGCTATGAGTCGGATACCGACTCGACGGCACCTAACAACAACAACAACAACAACTAATGGAGCTGGGATTTAGCTCAGTTGGTAGAGTGCCTCTCTGTAGTCTCAGAGGTCCCCAGTTCAATTCCCAGCACCAAAAACATGGGATAGGGATGTGGCAATCCACTCTTGTGGCAATCTCAAAACAATCCAACATTGAAAACCCAATAAGGGTCACTATGAGTCAGTCACCACCCGATGGCACCTGTCAACAACAATGACTAATGAGCCTGCAGCCCTAACACTGTGACATCTCCTGATCCCCTCAGATCTCAGAAGCTAAGCATGGTTGGACCTGGTTAACACTTGGATAAGAGACCATCTGGGAACATCAGGTGCTGTAGGCTTGTGAGAAGGACCCAGGCAATCCATTCCCAAAACTCGATCGACCATTGAAAACTCTATGAATTGCAGAGAAACATGACAATGGTGTTTCATCTGTTGCACATAGGGACCCTATGAGTCAGATACCAACTCCACGGCACCTAACAACAACAACAACAATGACTAATGGGTAAGGATGTTAAACTCCTTTCATGTGTTTGACTCCTCAATACCTTAGATGACTCTTTCAAAGGTTAGCTCTATGATTCTATTTATATGATAGTCTTGAAAGAAGAATCATAAGTGATGCATGAAAGACCAGTTGTTTCAAGAAATTAAAGACAGCGAGAAGGCATAACTAAAACGGGGTAGGGAGATTTTTTAGAGAGAGAGATGTTTTTTAATTTTGTTTAAATTCAAACAACTTATCTCCCAAAAGATCAATTTTGCTATATGTTAACTTAAAAATTAAACAAAGATAAACTATTATTCTGCAAACTAAATCACTGCTTTTTCAAACTATTCTCTGGCACGAGAGTCTAAAAATTTAATAAACTCGAGTAAAAATAAACTATTAGTAAAAGAGTATTGTGGTTTCATACTCATTTGCTATACAGTTTTTGTATGTTCTTTTGACTTTTAATTGATATATATTTCTTTCCTTGGTGCTTCTGTACACAGATTAAGTTCAACAAAAGATCTTATAGATAGGAAATAAAAATATCTTTGTCAGTGCTCTCTGTGAGACTACTATAAAATCTTAAATCAATCACTTTATGCCAATATTTATTGGTTTATTTGGAATTCAGAGGTAGTCTATGCCATTTATTAGATGCAAGTATTTGTCTCTACAAAACTAAATCTTTATAAACACACTAGATAAATATAGTACAATATTGTCACAGCTATCATAAAATAATTATTATCTTTCAAATCATTGACATAATAGAATTAATAAGTGTTTCTTAGTCTTGCTTGAATATAGAACAATTCTAGAATTCTACAAAAACTAAAAGTCAACAATTCACTTGTCAAGCAACTGAAAATTGATGGATAAACAGCAATCTCCCCCATTTCCCAAATGATACAGATACACTTCTTCCTTAAGAATTAAACTAATTGCCAGGTGCAGTGGCACACAGCTGTAATTCCAGTGGCTCAGGAGGCGGAAGCAGGAGGATGGCAAGTTTGAGACCAGAGGCAGTCTGTGTAACTTAGGGACAACTTGTCTCAAAAAGTAAAAAATGGGCTGGGGGTGCAGCTCAGTGGTCCAGCACTTGCAGAACATGCAGGTGCAAGGCCCTGGGTCCAAACCCCAGTACGCAAAAAAAAAAAAAAAGATTTAAACTAATTGTATCAATACATGAAGTATTTCCTCCAATCCAAGCCTCTTACCTGGATCACAGTTCAAATTTCCCATATATCTACAAAGCCATGCATTGGGAAACAGTTTCCTGCTTCCCAAAACCTGTCTCTTGACTTTTCATCTTTGGTCACTGTTTTTTGGACATCTGGACCTGGTTTTAGTTCCCAAATTACATAAAGTTCTTCTTCCTTTCAGAGCCCTTGTATTGGCTATTTCCTATGATCATTTTCATCAAAAATAGGACCACTGTTTTCTTTTCATTCTCTAATAGTATCTACTTTTTATTTTTAATAATTGTTTCAACTTCTTATCCTTTATTCATAGTGCCTTTTCCTCACTACTCTATGTAAAATAAAATTTCCTTTTTTAATCACACTACATATCTTAGTTGTTTCTTCACAACTTTACTACAACTTGAAGTTTTTATTGTTATTGTCATTCTTATTTATTTATCCACTGTCTCTCCCAGTCTGCAAGCTCTATGAGGATAACAATATTTCTTTCTCATTATTTTATCCCAAGGATAAAACAGAACTAAGTAAGTATTGTTGTTGTTAGGTGCCCTTGACTCAGTATCCAACACATAGCGACCCCACGTGCCACAGGCAAAACAGTGTTGTTAGGGCTTCTCTGCTCTTCATAGGGTTTTCAGTGGCTGGTTGTTTTTGAGAGAGAGTTGCCAGGTCTTTCTCCCAAGCCTACAGTACCTGGTGTTCCCAGACAGTCTGTCATCTAAGTATTAACCAGGCCCAAATCTGCTTAGCTTCGAAGATCTGATAGGATCGGACACAACAGTGGTATGGCTGCAGGCAAGCAAGTATTAGGCATGCAATAAACATTTATTTTATAGAAGGAAGGAAATTTATGGCAGGAAGGAAATTGTCCCCTTTTCTTTAAACAGGATTTCAGAGATCAATAGGAGACAAATAGTGTTCCCTGTCAGTCCCAGAGAAAATGAACAGAATCATATGGATTTATATGTTTAAAAACTGGTTGAATGCAAAATGTGTATCTGGTTACAAACTATCCTTAAAACAGAGGCAGTAAGTGAAATAGGTTGATATATAGGCACACCATTGTCTGTAAGTAAATTTCTAAAAGGAGGCTCATAATATATTATTGTTGTTGTTGTAAGGTGCCGTCCAGTCAGTATCTGACTCATAGCAACCCTGTGTAGAACAGAGGAAACAATATTGTCATGCTTTTCTTTTATTCATAGGGTTTTCAGTGGCTGATTGTGTTTTGGGGAGTTAGTTGCCCAGGGTCCATCTCCCAAGCCTACAGCACCTGGCGTTCCCAGGTGGTCTCCCATCCAGGTACTAACCAGGTCTGACACTGCTTAGCTTCTGAGATCTGACGGGATTGTATGCCGCAGGGCTACATTAGGACAAGTAAAAAAGAATGTTAAAAATTCAGTCTTTGTGTCTAATATGAACGAATACAGGGCAATTCTTCACTCTACCCTAGATAGAAAAACATGCTTTCTTCTCAATGCGCTGTAAACAGAGGGCAGACAGATAATTTCTAGGGCAATTTGCCCTGTATTCTGTACAATGGGCATTGTCCAAAATCTGTGGCAGCCTGTAGCTTTCCTGAAGAAATCTAAAGTTTGATTGACTCATTTGAACCACCCTAACAGCGAATCTGAATGAGAAAGACCTTTACTTTCAGAATCTGATGGCAATTTTGCTGAGCCTTTTTCTTCTCTTTGTTTTGCTCTTTCCATGAACTAAGCAGGTGCTAGAAAGATAGTTATGCTGAACCAACTGTAAAATATTACATGTTTGACAAGACAATACTAGCAGAGTCAAAGTAGATGTATCTCCAGAGTGGAGAGGAGGAAGTGTTTTACAACGTCAGTCTTCATAGAGTATCACCCAGCTCAGGAAATGGTGAGGGGCTGGAGGAACCTAGGAGGGGGAAGGAGGATGAGGATTTTCCTCTAGAACTTATGTGGCTCCTTCTGTCTTTCGTGAAAGGATGGTTCAGCCTTTATGTATCTGTCACCAGATGGTAAAATTAAAACATTCACTTCCCCACCTCTCTCCACTCCAATCCCGAAAAGCCAGAAACAGGAAGAGGAGAGACTTTTAAAAAGTAAACGAATGGCACCTGGCTGCAGAAATCTTTGGTCAGACCTGACCAGAGAAGGGGCAAAGATTTAAACTGAATGAGAGAGTCAAGGATTCATTTAGATGAAACTCTAATATTAGAAAATGAATTGACTCTAAACCCTGCAGAGAATGGGGAAACATTGAGATTTCCCTGAGATATTCTGCAAGTCTGGGAATAGTGAAGTCTGAAGGAAAATATAATTTCTGAGTCATATCCTTCTAAATCCAGCCTATTCAATAAGGCCATTATGAGGAAATTAGGGTAGATTGGCTGGGATTTGGCTCAGTTGTTAGAGCTCTGCCCTGCAGTCTCTGAGGTCCTGAGTTCAATTCTCAGCTCCGCAAAATGGGAGAAAGATGTGGCAATCCACTCCCAAGGCAATCCCAAAATAGTCAGCCACTGAAAACCCTAGGAGGGTCGCTATGAGTCGGACTCGACTCCACGGCACCTAACAACAATAAGGGTAGATTGAGTATTGTTTCAAAGCAGAAAACATGAAATTAAAAATCTTTAAATTGATAATAGTATCTAAACCTGGTCATATTCTGCTATACAGTTTTCCCATTTTTGGAGGAAGATATCACATATTTCAGCAGAGCAATATCAATTAAACATCTATAGATACAAAACAAACCTTGATCATATAGCTAAGGAACTTCCCCAAAATAATTTAGTTTATAGAATTTATCTGGGTGTAGAATAAACTAAAATTATCTAAATTTTTGGAATTTCCAATAAGTTTGTCAATCAATTCTGGTTTTATGAGTGTTATAATCACTTAAGTACTCTAAATACCATTAAAATAACATGCTATTACTTAAACTAGAAATAATCAACTCCAAATGTATACACTTGAAAAAATTACAGGTGTTGTTAAAAATAAAAAGATTTCAAAACTAAGAATGCAAACATCTGTGAACAAAGTGAGATGTCAGCTGACTGATAATCTCCACCTGAACTCATGTAGATGTTGTTACTGACTCTACAATTCATCTCTTCATATTTTCCCTGCAAAGAAATATTGGGAAAAATCACTTTTCTGTTAAGAAAAAGGAAATATCTGAAAAAAGCCTCCAATTTAAAGTTGTTTTGTTTGTTCTTTCATTTTGAAGTAATGTAAGAGAAATATATATACATGCAATATTTTTTATATTGTTGTTGTTGTTAGGTGCTGTGGAGTCATATCAGACTCATAGTGACCTCACAGAGTTTTCAATGGCTGATTGCTTTGGGTTTGCCTCGGGAGTGGGAGTGGATTGCCATGTCCTTCTCCCATTTTGCAGTGCTGGGAATCGAACTTGAGACCTCAGAGACTGCAGAACAGTGCTCTATCAACTGAGCTAAATCCCAGCTCTCATTTTTTAAGTAGTGATTTCTAAGTACTTTTAGTATTATTTTGTGAGATGGGAACAATATTATCTTAATTTTGCATATTTAGAGTCATATGTGTTAGTATTTGACCCCATCCTTGTAGAATAATGATTATTTGAAAAGAACTCACTTGTTCATTCTCATCAAATAAGATGAAGGAAGGGACTGGAAGAAAACAGGTTAATAAAGCCATTGATATTTTATGAACACATAATTACTAGCATCTACTCTCTTACCAAATATTATGATTTGTCAACATTGAAAAACAGTCACCTAATCTCCTTCTGTGTATATTCTATAGACCACACATAGGGCATTTTTACCCTTAATATCTAAAATTTCCAGAAGAATTCATTGTAATTCTTGATTCTATTGTGTACAAGTCTTGTTGGTGTTGTTGTTGTGTCCAACTCATAGCAATCCTCATATGGTTTTCAATGGCTGATTGTTTTGGGATTGTATCAGGAGTGGACTGCCACATCCTCCTCCCATTTTTGCTGTGCTGGTGATCAAACCCAGATCCTCAGAAAGTGCAGAGCAGTGCTCTACCAACTGAGCTAGACCCCAATGTATATCATATTACCAAAGACTCAGAAAATATGTATCAGTAGGTTATGATTGTAAGACAATATAAAACCATGTCCATACATATAACTCAAAGACTTTATTTTATGTGTGCATAGACTGTTAGGAAGGACGTTGATGGGGGAAACACCCACCAAACCAGCTATTGATTATAGGTATAGATAATGTCATATATCATAATATTGCTTTCTTTAATTTTCCTTAGCATAATTCTTTGACTATTATATAGATATTTTAAAATTATGACATGAAAGTAGTCTTCAGAACATTTTAAGAATTTATATTTATTTTCATCAAAAAAACCCATTCATTTTCAAGTGAAAGTATGTGGAACTAACACCACCAAAATCAACCAAAATCATGAGGACCAAGAAGAGGGTATCTGAATATTAAAATGATCTAATTCAATTATCGTAAGTAAGTTTCAGCTATCTTGTGACTCTCAGGTTCTCTGTCTTGTGCTTTTACCCCACTAGTTTTTGGGTGACATCAAGTCAGTGTCTGACTCATAGTGACCCTACATACAACAAGAGAAACACTATTGTCAGTGATTCTCTGATATTCATAGGGTTTTCAATGGTTTATTGATTTTTGGGAGTGGGTTGCCAGATCCGTCTCCCAAGCCTACAGTACCTGGTGTTTCCAGGTGGTCTCCTATCCATGTATTAACCAGGCCCAACCCTACTTAGCTTCCGAGGTCTTATGGGTCAGACATCACAGGGGTAAGGCTGCAGGCCCTCCACTACAAATCCATTATATACCCTCTCATAGCACCATGTGGCTTTGCTGTGTAGCATTTACCCAAGTTAAAGCTTAATAAATATTTATACATCTTTATGATCATTGCCTGTCATAACATGCATGATTTTTCACACTCCATGATGGCAGATGTCATGACACGTATTGCCCCATCTTCACATGCCCAGTCTCTAGTGAAGACCTGACTGATAATTACCTTAATAAAGTAAAATATTTTGCATCAGTTTATGCTTTTATGTCTAGAGCCATTTTCATTAACTAGGTATTTCAAACGTGTTTTCAAAAACAATTCATAAAATGAGCTGATAACCAGAGAAAAGAAGACACTAAAAGGCATCTATCATTTATTTTTCCCTACCAAAAATATTCTTCAGATATGGCCATGGTATATTCAGTTTGTTTGGGCCACTTTATTTAAATACTCCTAAGTAAATTACAGAACTCATTGTATATTTGTTTTACCACATAGTCATTGGTTCTACAACTGAACTTGAGTTCTTGCAGTGTTTCAATTATTGCAAAGAATCTTTGCTTTAAAAACATACCTTGTTTTCCCCACTGTTAGGTTATTTGTTATTCATATGGTTTTCTTTATGAATGGGTGGAGAATGTAATATCAATGCTACTTATTTACCATTTACATGGTATTTTATCTATGCAGAGTTACACAATGACTTCTATAATAATATAGAATTACTACTGTATTTGTGTTCTCATACTATAATTCTATAGGGATTAATATGATTTGGAGTTAAGTTTTTTTTACCATAAGCCACTAATGTTTAACTTAAAGGGAGCTTTGTATTTTCTTTTAAAGGATATTTATTCTCTAGTACATGGAACAAATGAAAAAGAAATAACCCCTCAGTAAGGCAAAATGGAGAGGTCTTTTGCCTTTCAAAACAATCCAAATATGTTCTTACATTTACAAAGAAGAAGAGCAACTGCACTTGTATAGTGTGGTATATGCACGAGAAATTCAACAAGGTTCATCTCAATCCTTCCCTGCAACTGACATTCAAGGAAACTTACACAAGTTCTTTAACTTCTTTTGCATCTCACTTTTTACAATTCTCAGAAGGAAAAGATATTACATTCCTCATCCAACTCACAAGAGAAAAAGGATGTGGATATAAACATTCTTGTAAAAAATTAAAACACTAGTCAATTTCTAGAAATTATAACTTTTTCCTCTACAAATTAAAACTTTGGTGTTTTACTATTAAATTATCCCATGGCAAACTAATTAAGCAAGAACTTACACGATGGTGGTGATAAAAAATGTCATCCTTTACTATATACCTATTGCAAGGTATGCAGATACTGAAGCAATAACATTTTTACTCTAATATTCAGTATAGTTGGGTCAGTTGTGTGTTTCACCTTTCTAGGAAGTTTTGCACAACAACTGAAGGACAACATTGAAGAAATCATCCTACAAATTTACTGATTAGAGAACAAGTTCACATTTTTAGATATGGGATGGCATGTAGTAGTAAAGTTCCTGGGTAATGAATTAATCAGAAATTAAACTATGTTTCATTTATATAGACATAGTCATTAGGAAAACATTTTTCATAAATATAATTCTGCTTCAGGATCTAAATAACATCACTTAATTTGTTCTTCCATTCACAAAACAACTGAATAGCAAACCATTTCAGAGCATTTCTGCCTAGAGTTGAATTATAAAACAAGATATAATGTAATAATGGTGTAATAAGGAGAGGATGAATATCTCAAGCCATCCTCAGAGTAACCAGACTAAATAGTATACACACACACACACACACACACACACACACACACACATATACACACACATATAGTTTACCTTAGCTGGCTATGCTATAGATCTATCACTAATTATCTTCTGTGGTTTTTATCAATCAGCTTCAACTCATTAATACTCTTCTTATAAGTATAGTAGCTTGATTAGACTCTCTGGAAGATAGTTACACTGTAATTAAATTCTGAAAATTCTATTTGTAGCACAGAGGTAACAAAGATTGTAGTAATATAAAATGCACAAGAGTGATAAACTTTCTAAAGGCACTCTTAACTTCCTTCCAAATTGGGCGGTAATCTTTGGCATGAATCAAATTTTAAAATATGTAGAACAGACTTTTATCATTAAGTTAAAATTTCTGAGTCATTTATTTAAAATGGACTATAATATAAGTCTAAGATATCACAGAGGTATTTGTGTAGCTAATTATTTAATTTAAAGGCCAGTTTTTAGCTGAGCATGGTGGCACACGCCTATAATATCAGAACTTGGGAAATAGAGACAAGAGGATGATGAGTTCAAGCCCAGCCTGGGCTACATAGTGAAAACCTGTATCAGAAAAGCAAAGGCGAGAGATGTAGCTCAGTGGTAGACTCCTGCTCAAGGCCCTGGGTTTGATCCCCAGCCAAGGGTGGGGAGAAAAAGGCCAATTTTTAAACCCCTGCATACTGTCCAGGAATTTTGTCTGAATGAGCAATTGAATTTTTGAAAATTCTGAATGAAATGAAAACATTTCTGTTTTTTTCTTTCCCACTTTCTCACGTCTGCTTAGATTATACTATTTGAAATGCTATGTCTATGACTCAAGCAATTGTATGTGCTGAAGAAATGTTTTAATCTCATTTTTGTTCTAAATGAAACCAAATGAAGCACGTAAGAAGACAAGGAGTAACAATGTTGTCTGTAGAGACTGATTCTGTAAACAACTAGGGTTATATTGGAAAATCACAATATTTCCTGTATATGCTTCTTCATACACTGTATAAGGTAAGATCTGAATAAAATGAAATTATGGATAAAAATAAACTTCAGCAGCTCTTAAAAAGTCATTGGGAACATTTGTATTTAGCAATAGCTAAAAACAGATAATATTTGGGAATCTTTTGTTCAACTTTCTTCTTCAAACTTAATACTACTACTTCAAAATGAGGTTTAAGCTAATTATCAGAAATTCAATCCAATTCATTTCTGCTCAACCTGTCTTTGAAAAAATAGTTCTCTGGCCTTTTAAGACATTTTATTCTAATAGAAATAAAAATCTTTCCTTGTATTATTTATTCCTTCTTAATAAATATTTTTCTGTTTTATTGTATTTTTTCTTCTTTTAAGGTATTTGTAGTCTGACATAGAATGAAGTTATGTTTGCATATATGTGTGTACACATATATTTTAAAACTTATATTTATCAATATACATATGAATACACTTTGTGAATACACTTACATACACTTTCATACATGTGCTTATGTTTGAGTTTTTTCTGCCAATGTCTTTTTGCATATAATACAAATTTATTAAGATTCTTTCACTGTTCCTTATCTTTGGGGTTTGTATGATATACTCAATGATTCATATACAAATAAAAAAATTATGGATGTGAAATTTATTTGTTGTGCCTAGCTGAATAATAAAGACACAGAAATCAAATTGTCTGTAAATATCAAATAGAGTGATAAATTAACTCTTGGACATCAGTAAAGTATAGAGCTCATTCTTTAAAGTGAAGTCTTGGGTACTTGTTAAAAATGAACATTTTCAGAGTGCACTCCAGACACAACGTTTCAGATTCATCCAGTGTATGGTTTAGGAATCTCCATTTTAGTAAGTTTCTAGATATTTCTTACAACAGTACTGTAAATGAGATGTGATAGCTAGCAAATTTTGAGTTTCTGAAATTAGTAATAAATATTATTTCTAACAAGAGTTGTTAGCTATTAATATGATCACTACATAGCTTTACTCTCCTGTGTATGTCCCCTTTATATAAACACTACCTAGTGAGTTCAGTAATTTTAATAAGAGAGAAAAGTTTATTCTTTGTAGTTTTTCAAATTAAAAAATAATTAAATATTTCTCTTATTTCTCTTCAATTTTCTATATGATTCTTATGTTTACCCCAAAGGGCTACTAGGACCCCAGGTTGGTTTCCAGTGACTAACTCTTACTCTAAAGGGTCAGCTTTAGGGACCAAAGCTTCTGTTTCCCTTCATCCCTATTCAGCCATTCGAATGACTTTTTATGAGATTGCAGGATACTGAAAGTCTAATCACATAGTTGACACCAAACTGCAATACCTTCATTCTCTATCTCATTACTTGGAGAATGTAAAAAAACAGAAACAAAACAAACAAAAAAAAAATAAACAAAAAAGAAAGGAAGAAATACCATCCTATTGGAGTGTTTTCATGGCACATAACTCTCGATATTTAGAGCTGTTTAAAAAGTTCATCTAGGCTACTCTTGTAAGAATTGAAAACTAAAATATGTTGTCAAATTTTGATTTTTAGATGACATTTGGAATATAAAAGGTAGAAGTGTTACAAGAAGGAGGTAAAATCTTAAATATTGTAATGCTGTCAACAATAATAAAAGTAAACATTTTGGTTAAAACAGAACCATTGGAGATGAAATACATAAGAATATATTCATGTGCTTAGTTATAAAATTAGTTATTACAATTGATGTGAATAGCAAAGAAAGACATAGTATCCCATGTCTAGATTTTAATCCACAGGTTTCATGAACTGGAGGTACACAGAAAAGATATTTCCTGTCAGTAAGCAGGCATGGACTCTCTAATTTCTGAAATAAAGTTCACAAACTTATACACAACATTTAATAGAATATGATGTGTATAAATTTTGCGTGGAAGATTATTTTTATTTCCATTAAAATACATCACATATAAAATCTTTTCCAATAACGGTTCCTCTACTCTTCTGAGAAAACTTCTTCATCTTATAGTTTTAATTAAAATACATTCTACTTTGTATAGTAAAGAAGGAAGATGTAACAAGTACTGGAACAGTTAAGCAGATATTGTCTTTGCTGACAAACTGAGGCTTTGACTTTTGTTTTGCCTGCATCTCTTCTTTGTCAGAAATCTACATGTCCCATCACCCAAAAGAGACAAGGTAAGTTGACTAGACCCTCTCAACAAAATTGAAAAATAGTTTAAACCTCATCCCTTCCTGCTTATTCTGTTACAAGGACTACAAAAATGTGTCCACTTCTAAGAGAACCTTAGGGTAGTGTCTTGATTTCTTCTGTAGCTTTTTATTTGTTTTTTGAGAGTGAAGGTAATACGAGGAATGTGGCTTAATTTTTATAACGCTTTATTTCAAAATGGCAGTGAACAACTGCAAGTGGTGTAGATAATGGACCTCTGACCTTTAGTTCTGGTTGGAAAGTGTCATATGATGAGAACTATGTACATGGGCAGATGAGCGGTGCAGTACACTAAGTGGAGGGATTCTCCCCAATATTCTCGTTTCAAGAGAGCTCAGGAAATTTAGATGCAAAGCACTTCCAGCACACACATGCTCAGGATTTTTAGGTACCCACCTCCTCCTTCCCCTCTTTTCTGTTCAGTGCATGTAAACAATGCATACTTCACAATTTTGGCATCGAGTTCACTTGGTTCAGCCTGCTTTTCAACGCTGCAGCAAGGCCAACTCTTTTCCAAATACACATTCCCCTAAACATGCATTCAACCACATTCCCTGTCCCGTGCCCAACAGTAGCTCCGCCCCCACATCTCAGACAGAGTCATGAAAATCATGCAGGGTCTTGGAGCTTCATTACTGCTCCTTGGCCCCGTGGGCCTCTGCCTGACTCTATGGCTGTCCTGTGTTGATTTGGAGGCATCCTGGGAGGTTTGATAAGCTGCTTTACATTGGGCCCTAAGCAGGATCGCTGTCCTTGGTGCTGAATCGTGTTTGCCCATCAGAGAGTCCTCGGCTGGGTCCATGGGGCTGGATAGAAAACCTGGCTTACTGAGTGCCCAGATGCAGGAGCAGAAATTCTTCAGTGCACGGCAACAGAGCTGCCCCCGCCCCCTAATCATCCCTCACACACATCCTCCGGTGTGTGCCAGGACCCCATTTGCAAATTTCTCCTTCAGACCCCCACCCAAATACCTACAGCACAGCCTAAAACGCCAGGGAGTATCAGCACAGCCCACTTCCACAACAGATCGCAGCAATGTCAGTGGCTATTCCTCAAATACAAAGTCTTCATGAGGTGAGCTTTACCGCTCAAAATCAAGACAAAGCAAAAATGAAGCCCAATAAATTAATAAACAAACGGACATCACCTTCCCCTTTCATCTTTCAGGTCCCACCTCATATAGTCACTCTCCCTTAAATTATAAAGCCCTGGACCCAAGGATAGTGCTTTAAATCTGGGTGGTCTCTGTCATTCCACATCTCTTTCCCTCCCCCCACCTATCCGGAACAAAACGACGCCAAAAATGGCACATCTTACCCTGGGTAGAAGGATAGCAGGAGCAGAATCCACACCGTCATTTTCTGCGAAAATAGAGGAGTCGAGTAGACTGAGCTTCCTGTGCTCCATATATTTGGCCAACTCATCGCTTTTTTTTTTTCTCCTCTCCTCTCGCCTCCTGCCTCTTGGTTGCAGAAGAATTCCTCCCCTTTGTATTATTATTATGCTTATGATTTGATGGTGGCTCCCCCCACCTGTCTCTAGTAGGTTCCGTCACGGGGGAGATGTATTGCTACCAGCTTCGGGAATTAATATTCAGGGGGCAGAAATAAGATCAGTACAAACGCTTGCAGATATCATCAAAGCGTCAGCTCAGGCAGCCGCTTCCAAGTCTGAGAGAATAATATAATTGAGGAAGGGGGAGGTGCAGGGAGAAAGGCACACGGAGGCAAATAAGAGAGAGAGAGGCGCGCACATTCGTGTCCCTTACACTGGCAGGAACTCCCCCAGGTCCATGGTTTTAGGTTTGTTTATTTGCTTTGCTTTCTTTTGTCCTTTTCCTTTCCTCTCCTTTATGTATTTGTTTCCATTTTTTAAAGAAGGGGCAGAGCTGCGTGTGTGTGCATGTGTGTGCGTTTTTGAAAGATACAGAAAAAAATCTCGCAGATTAACTATAAGGTCAAAGTGGAAATGATGCGGGCTACTGCATCAGGAATTAACACATGCGTGATGTCTTGCCAGGCTCTTTTAACCCCTTTCTGTACACACACATGCAAGGACTGGCATTCAGACACTTTAGCAAGCCCAGACGCTATATCTCTGATATTAGAAGGTTTGCTCTGTCAGATTTGCCAGGATCCTCCTCATTTCAAAATCCTGTAGTCTCAGAAGTCACGATTACAATGTTGGGGGTGGGGGAGCAGCTGGAGGGGGAGGAGCGACTGTGTCACTGCAAGCCATCCTGTAGAAAGGGAGGCTTGATGACTGACAGAAACAAGACATGGAAAAATCATGTGCTCCCCAGGATTCTCCTCCTCCCTTACCTGGTCTCCATACTCTTCTTCATCTATAGTGAAAACTTGAAGACATAAATTACTTGAGTTTTGAAGAACAGGACTTCAGGAGGATAGCTGCTTGTGTGAAGAAGATAGGTCACCAAATACAGGACTGCTTTTTGAATGGAGGATGGGCAAGGAGAGAAGGGAGATTGAGCTATACAGAAGGATGTCTGTTTCTTCTGTGAGGACTGACATTTTTTGGTCCTTTTAGTAATAATCCTGAAAACTCCTGTAGTAAGTGTGTGTTGTTAACATGTTTTTTTTTACCATCTACATCCTCTCATCTAATCAAGGCATTGTTGTTATATCAGTTGTTTTGCAGATGATTTTTTATTTGAGTAAAGTCTTAATTTTAGTTTTAATTTGAAGTTGCTATAATAATATTACCATAGATACTGATACAAGGAAGGTACAGCTTGATGCCAACATAGTTGATCCACCACAGGGCAAATCCCATTGACTTATCTCGGGGAAGAAAATGGAGTCATGCTTCATGACTTCTTTAGTGTCATCATGCCACAACCACGACACTCATGAAGAGTACAAGTGAAGAAGACCAACTGGACCCCTTCCTGGAAATTGCCTGGAAGTCACCTCTAAATCAGTACCTTTCCTGCAACAATAAGGTTTCCCTGAAATGCCAGGTGAAGTGGCACAAGCCTGTCACCACAGTCACTCAAGAGGCTGAAGCAGTAGAATCGCAAGTTCTAATTCAAGACCAGAGGCAGCCTTGGTAACTTAACGAGATCTGACTCAAAATAAAAATTTTAAAAATAGACTTTGAGTGACTCTCACTAGTAGAGAACTTACAAAGTATGTTCAAGGCCCTGGGTTCAACCCCAAAATACCACAAAATAAATAAATAAATGCACTAATTAATTAATTAAAAGCTACACAAATAAAGTCGCACACACATCCAGTTTGAGTAAGGAGTTCAGGACATAGGAACAAAATGCAAGACAATCAGGTCCAAATTCCATCACTAATTCTAAAATACACCTAAGAAAAACAGAGAATTACTGATGGCTGCTGCCAGTGACAATAGGCTGAGGACGTGTATTCTGACAATAAGGCAAAAAAGGTTTAACAGTAGTTACGTGTGGGAACTTGCAGGGCTTTAGAGCTCTTGCCTTAAGCAAAGTTATTTTTATGGCATTTGGACAAGATCCAATTAAAACAAAAGCATTCACATGCAGTCAATTGATTTTTTTCCATTGTGATTAACATGGAGGAAAGCAAATATACATCTCTTTTTTTTGAAATTCTCCTTCTGGCTGCAGTGTGAGGAACACTGCCCCTCCTGATAGTCACAATTTGATTTTTTAAAAGAGCCTAGATTGTTTATAAATGTATTTGTTTTTACTGAAGATAATAGATTGTAGTTTTGTAGGCTGTAAGGCTTACATGTATATTCTCAGATGTTTACCAAAATCCAGCAAGGGAAATAAATGAAAGAAATAACATTGGTTACAAATCAGTAAGGAAGTGGAAACCAAACACACTGGAATAGTCATCCAAATGGATTTGCCATTGCTTTTTTTCTAGTCAGTATTGCCAGAAGAAATAGAAATGATAAATGGCTTGTGAAATATCCTAAGAGGCCAAACCAAACATGTGCAGGCCACTAAATCGCCAATTTTGTTGTAGACTGTATAAAAATATATGTGTGAAGAATCTGTCTTCTACCATACAAAACATTTCCAATTTTCCAATGCAAATATTTCAGGTGAATTTATTTAGTGACAGGCATAATGAAGCTGTGAGAATGAATGTTATCATTTATAAGGTTTTATATACTGATCACTTATTAGTATTAGTATTAGTAACATCACTATAAATTATAATCTGTTCTAATAACAGAATAACTTGCAGCATATTGAGAGAATCCACAGAATACAATTTGCTATTTATAGTATCTGGGTACAATTTTAACTGTGCTTTTCATGACTAGTAGGCCTAATTATGCCCCTATGAGTCCTTCTTATCTGGTAACTAATCTCTGAAAAGAAGTCATTTTAATGTGTTTTCTAAGACTTTGATTATTTATATTCCCTGGTATTTGCAAAAGGTCTTATTAAGTAATTTCTGTTTTAGTCACCTTTACTACTTA
>VMDO01006293.1:5218-102082 GCA_007922755.1 Pedetes capensis | reverse complement strand
AGTGCTCCTTGTGACTCCCGGTAAATTTCCCCTACTCTGCTTCCAGGCAGCCATAAAGTAGCAGCTTTATTCCACCATGTGCCCCACTACCATAATGTTCTGCCTCACCTGGGGCTCAACAGCCCTGAGGCCAGCTGAGCTGCAGCTGAAACCTCTGAAACCGTGAGCAATATAAATATTTCCTCCTTAAAGTTTTTATCCGATATTTTGTCGCAGCAACAAAAAACTAACACACACAGATACACAAAAGAGAAGGTCATGTAGAGATGGAGGCTGAGATTGATTTGGCCACAAGCCCAGGCATGCCAGGCCACCAGAAACCAGGAGAGGTGAGGAAGGGATTCTTGCCAGGTGGCACACACTTGTAATCCCAGCAGCCTGTGTAATTTAGGACACCCTGTCTCCAGATAAAAAAATTAAAAATGGGTTGGGGGTGCAGCCCAGTGGTAGAGCACTTGCAAAGTATGTGCAAGGCTCTAGGTTCAACCCCCAAATACTGAAAAGAAAGAAAGAAAGAAAGAAAGAAAAAGAAAGAAAGAAAGAAATTTTCCTCTGTACTTCTGGAGGGACTCCACCCTGGCCGACACCTTGATTCAGGACTCCTGGCTTCTACAGAATGAGAGAAAATTTTCGGTTGTTATAAGTCACCAGTTTTTGGCAACTTGTAAAAACCACCACAGGAAACTAACACATGGGCAAATCACTGACCTTCTCTAAACCTGGAATGAGTGGTAATTCCTTCCTCCCAGTTTTTTTTTTGTTTTGGTTTGGTTTTTGGTTTTTGTTTGTTTGTTTTGTTTTGTTTGAGGATTGAATAATGAAATGAATCTAGAGACTTACCTATAGAATTTGAGGTCCTTCTCAAAGGTTCGAGTGGCAATGTTAACCTCTCAGTTATGTCCTGGGTGAACAGGACTCAGGATCAGCGGCACCACAAGTTTTAAGATTCACGTTCACCAGTGAAGACCCCAAGCCCAATCCTCTGCCTTCCTCACCTCCTGACTCCTGCCATCAGTGGTAGCCCAGTTTTTGTCTCTGAGCTTCCACCAATGTCCCTCGGCCTTATTCGAGTAGTTGTTGTCGTTAGGTGCCGTCGAGTCGGTATCCGACTCATAGCAACCCTCTGTACAACAGGGGAAACACTATTATCAGTGCTTCTCTGCCGTTCATAGGGTTTTCAATGGCAGATTGATTTTTGGGAGGGGGTTGCCAGGTCCTTCTCCCAAGCCTACAGCTTCTGGTGTTCCCAGGCGGTCTCCCATCCAGGTATTAACCAGGCCTGACCCTGCTTAGCTTCCGAGATCTGACGGGATCAGATGCCACAGGGCTACAGCTGCAGTATTCCAGTAGTAGTGTCTGCTAAATGTCTTCTGGATACATGGCCACACAACTTAAGACTTCATTTCCCAGCCTCCCTTGCAGCTGGGCGTGGCCCTCTGGGTAGGTCTCCACCAATGGGCTGTGAGAAGAAGCGGACGTGAGCCACTCAAAAGGAAGCCGCTTGCCCTCCCCTTTCTGAAATCTGTGAGGTGGGTGGGCTGAGTCTCTTACAGCCCCACAGATAAGAACACTCAGGTTTTGCTGTCTAATGGTGGAGGCATCAATAAAAATTAACAAAAGCAAAATTTAAAGCTCAGTTCATAGCAGCCACATTTCAAGTGCTCAGTAGACACATGTGGCTTGTGGCTCCGGGACTGATCCCTGCAGACAGGGCATGTTTCCCTCATTGCAGAAAGTTCCATCATACTGCACTACCCTGGAGGGTCTGAGCAGCAAGACAGGGTTCCTAGACAACACTGAGGAGAAGAGCCATCCTGCAGCTACCACCGCCCTGACTACCTATCTTATATGTTTACAAGAAAGAAAGAAACTGTCTATATCAATTCAGCCAAACCAGCATCCTAACACATTTTTAATGTCAACCTTTTTGTCGTTGTTGTTGTTAGGTGCCGTGGAGTTGGGTCCGACCCATAGCGACCCTCACAGGGTTGTGGATGGCTGATTGTTTCGGGATTACTCTGGGGGTGGATTGCCACACCCTTTTTCTGTTTTTGTTCTGGTGATCAAACTTGGGTCCTCAGTGCAGGGAAGCACTCTTTACCAATTGTGATAAACCTCCATCAGCCCTTTTAGGGTTCCTTAAAAAATTAAAACTAGGAGCTGGGCGTGGTGGCCCATCCTTGTAATCCCAACAATTTAGGAAGCTGAGGCAGGAGGCTCACAAGCTCAAGACCAGAGGCAGCCTGGGTAATTTAGAGAGACCCTGTCTCAAAATAAAATGGAAAAATTGGGATGGGAGTGCAGCTCAGTGGTAAAATGCTTGCAAAAACATGGATGAGGCCCTGGGACCAAGTCCCCAGTATAAAAATATAAAAATAAAATAAAATAAAAACAAAACTAGGGCTAGAGGTATAGCTTAGTGGTAGATTATTTGTGTAGTATGCACAAAGCCCTAAACTCCATCTTCAGCAGTGCAAAAAGTTTTAAAAATTAAAAACTGAATTACCATATCCTATAATTACTCTTGGGCTGGGATTTGGCTCAGTTGGTAGAGTGCTGCACTGCAGTCTCTGAGGTCCCGAGTTCAATTCCCAGCACTGCAAAAATGGGAGGAGGACCTGGCAATCCACTCCCAAGGCAATCCCGAAACAGTCAGCCATTGAAAACCCTATGAGGGTCGCTATGAGTCGGATACCGACTCGACAGCACCTAACAACAACAACAACAACATAATTACTCTTGGGAGAAGGACCTGGCAACCCCCTCCCAAAAATCAATCTGCCATTGAAAACCCTATGAGCAGCAGAGAAGCACTGACAATAGTGTTTCCCCTGTTGTACAGAGGGTCGCTATGAGTCGGATACCAACTCGACGGCACCTAACAACAACAACAACATAATTACTCTGGGCATATACTCTGGGCATATACTCAAAAGAATTAAAGCAGAGACTCAGAAGGGTATTTGCACACTCATAATCACAGCATTATTATTCACAGTAGCTGAAAGGTAAAGGAAGCAAACCAAGTGTCTAATGACAGATGAATGGATAAACAAATTTGTACATACAATGGAATATTGTTGTTGTTGTTGTTGTTAGGTGCTGTGGAGTCAGTATCCGACTCATAATGACCCTCATAAGGGTTTTCAATGGTGGACTGTTTCGGGATTGCCTTGGGAGTGGCTTGCCAGGCCCTTCTCCCATTTTTGTGGTGCTGGGAATTGAACTTGGGACCTCAGAGACTGCAGTGCAGTGCTCTACCAACTGAGCTAAATCCCAGCTCACAATGGGATATTATTTAGCCTTAGAAAGGAAAATCTGCAATGTGTACAACATGGATGAAGCTTGAGAAAATTAGCTAAGTGAAATGAACCACTTGCAAAAAGGCAAATATTGTATGATTCCACTATTATAAGGTACCTAGAGTGCTCAAGTTCCTGGATACATAAGGTAGAGTGATGGTTGTCAGAGACTGGGGGAAGAGAGGATAAGGAGTTATTGCTTAATAGGCCGTTTCAGTTGTGCAAGACAAAGAGAGTTCCGGAGATGAATGGTGATGACAATCGCACAAGAGGAATGTACTTAATGCCACTGAATTGTACACTTAAAAATAATTAAGATAAGCCTAGCACTGTGGTGCAAGCCAGCAATCCCAGTGACTTGGGAGGCTGAGGCAGGAGAATTGAAACTTCAAGGCCAGAGGCAGCCTGTGTAATTTAGCAAGACCTTGACTCAAATTTTTAAATTTTTTTTAAAAAAGGGTAGGGGGCTCAGTGATAAAGTACTTGCCTAGCATGCTCAAGGCCCTAGGTTCAACCCCCCAGTACTGCTTTAAAAAAAAAAAGTAAATTTTATGTCATATGCATTTTACTACAAAAAAAATTTTTGAAGAAAAAATATTAATCTCTTTTCCATTTAAGTTACCAGAAGCAGTGTCTATTGCTTGCAATTAAGAACAGACTCCATGGTGAATGACTGAAATCCCAGCGACTTAGGAGGCTGAGGCAGGAGGACCAGGAGTTTGAGGCCAGAGGCAGGCTGTATAATTTAGCAAGACCCTGTCTCAAAATCAAAAATAAAAAAGTGGAGCTAGGAGTGTAGCTCAGTCGTAGAGCACCTGCCTAGCATGTGTGAGGGCTTGGGTTCAACCCCTCAGTACTGAAAAAACAGTAGAAAGAAAACAAAAGAGAAGAGAGGAGAGAAGGGGGGAGAGGGAGGGAGGAAGGGACAGGGAGGGAAGGAGGATGGAAAGAAGGGAGAAAAAGGGAGGGAAGGAAAGAAGGAAGGGAGGGAGGGAGGGAGGAAAGAAAGAAAAAGGAAGAAAGAAAGAAAAGAAAGAAAGAAAGAAAAAGAAAATTAAAAAAAGAAAGAAAGAGAAAGAAAGAGAGGGGGAGGGTGGGGGGGAGAAGAGAAAGGAAAGAAAGAAAAAGAGAGGAAGGAAGGAAGGTCAGGAAAACCAACCTAGGAGATCCCAATGCTAGGAAGCTAGCTTGTTCTTTTGAAGACTGATAAACAAGAGGATGAAACCAAGCTTATCTTGCCTTTCCCATATGAGACTGGATGAAGAGAATTTTCTTTTTTTTTAACAAATGAAGACAAAATGATAGCAGCCCCTTGTGGATTTTTAGATCTAGGCATTGAGCATCTATGATCCCAAATGTCACAAAAAGAAACACAAACAAGTACTATGTTTCTCCTGGTGGAAGTACACACGACCATCACTGTCCAAGCCTCTCCAGAAACAGAAGAAAAAGAAACAAACTGAATCTGACCAAACCCCTAGATCCAATTTACTGGAAATTCAGAGTACAGAGGAGCTTGCTAAATGTACAATTCGAGAAGCCAGACTGTGAGAAATTCTTCCAAACAAAAAAATTCAATTTCTTCAACAAATCAACTTCAAGAAGGGAAAAACAAGGAAACAAACAAACAAACAAACACAGGAGGAACATGTGAACTGAAAACATTTAGAGCTATATCAGTGAACAATTTGTGGGTCTTATTTAGATCCTAATTTAGACTAATTTTTGTTTGTTTGTTGGTTTTGGTTTTTTTGCGGTTCTAGGGATCAAACCCAGGGCCTTCTGTGTGCTAGGTAGGTGCCACACCTCTGAGCTATGTCCCCTGTCCCAGACTAAATTTTTTTTTTTTTAGTTAGACATTTATGAGATATTTGGAAATTTGGATAATGACTGAATATTTGCAGATCTTAAAGAACTGCTGGGCTGGGGTTTAGCTCCGTTGGTAGAGTGCTACTCCATACTTCCTGAGGACCCAGGCTTGATCCCCAGCACTGCAAAAATAGGAGAAGGATGTGGTAATACACTCCTGACACAATCCTGAAACAATCAGCCAGTGAAAACCCTATGAGTATCACTAGGAGTAGGACATGACTCCACGGTACCTAACAACAACAGGAATTACTATTGATTCTTTCAGGGCTAAGAATGGTATTTTTAGATGAAATGATGTGATGTGTGGTGTGTGTTCAGTATAATCTGGGAAGGGGAGGTGAGTGGGGATGGGAATGAAGAAAGATTGGCCATGAGTTGATGATATTGAAGGGGGCAATGAAAACAGGACTTTCAGACACTATTCTCTTTCCATCTTGAAATTTGAATCCTTTCATATCTGTGTCTATGCTAAGTTTTCTGTCAGTTGTTTTTTTTTTTTTTTAATATAATTCACCACATACAAAATCCAGGGCACAAACCAAGATGACTGAACAGAAGCAGATTCTGAGTTCTGCTGTCTTCCCCCCACCCAATACCACCTCTCCCTTCAACAGCCAGGTCACTGACTTAGCCCTTCCTTGCAGTGTCCTTATCTCGGGGACCTCAACAGCCTTCTGGGCCACTGAGTCTTTTCATTGTTGTTGTTGTGGTAGTTTTAATAACTGCTTAGTCAAAACATAGTTGCATAATGGATATATCAAATGAGTTATTACTCTACCATGTATTTTAAAAAACTGCTTAGTGGCGTGTACTGTAATTCACATGCATCTAGTTCACTATTTAAAGTATATCATGCAGGCCGGGCACAGTGGCGCACACCTGTGGTCCCAGTGATTCAGGAAGCAGAGGCAGGAAGATTGCGAGTTTGAGGCTAGAAGCAGCCTGCATAACTTGATGATACCACGATTCAAAATAAAAGTTAAAAATGGGCTAGGGTACAGCTCAGTGGTACAGTACTTGCAAAGTATGCATGAGACCCTGGATTCAACCCCCTAGTACTGCAAAAATAAGTAAATAAAATTTTAAAAACATAAATAGATGATGCAATGATTTATTATGTAGTCATAGATAAATGTACCGCCCACCACAGGCAATTTAGGGCCTTGCCACTTGGTCTTTTTGATTGTTTTTCTGAGTCAGAGTCTCACTAAATTACTCAGGCTGCCTCTGACCTCATATTCATGATCCTCCTGCCTCAGCCTCCCAAGTCACTGGGTTGCAGGCCAGGCTGCCACTGGGTCTTTATCAGACACACACACTCCATTAATTCATGTTACCTCAAATCTTACCCAAAAGGAGCTGGAGTCTTGGTCTTTCCTCCCCAGGGAGGCTTCAGCACCTTCAGTGCCAGTTTTCCTGTCAGACGCAACGCCTGTGCGCCATTCACTTCACAGGTACAGTAAGGCCACTTGCTGCTCACCAGTGCAGATTATAAATTACAGCCTTGGGGGCAGACCCATAGGGAACCCTGGCCCACAGACAGGGAGCCGTGGGCATGGCGTACACAGGAATCCTTGGTCACTTGGAGGAACCCAGCAGCCCCTGACCCTGTAGGGACTATAGGTTCCCCTGCAGAGGAGGGGCCGCTCCCCTCTTCCTTCCTGCCCCCACGCCCCTCCCATCCCCCTGCTGCTCCTGAGGTCGGCCAGGCTCAGCCCTCAGCACTCCCATCAGGGCCTCCTTGACTGTAAGACGAGCCATTCATTTGAGCTATTCCCTCACTGCCAGGCTGAGGAGCCAGAAGCCCCTGCCCTCCCCACCATCCTGCCCAGGGCTCCAGCTGCTTCTTCCTGTCCTCCCAGCTACTATCTGGAGCAGACTGTTGTAAACTCGGCCCTCCACCTTGCTCAGTCCGAGCCCAGCACTGTGGAGTTAGAGTCCTTATAGCTTGGGTGGCCACAGGACTCTTGGCCACAGGGGCTAGCCCTGCCTGGGCTCAGAACCGAACCTTCCAGGTATCTCCCTTGTGGGTGGCCTCAGGGACCCTAAACCACCTTGCCACCTTCTCCAGCCCTCACTCTACCTCCAGCCCTTGGTCCTGCTCTGCTGGAGTCACCAATTGAAAGTCTAGAGAAGTACTGTGGCAGAATGAGAATTCACAGAGATCCAGGGCTGGATCCTACCTCAGCTATGTGAGGTTGGCCAAGTTATTTGACCTCTCTAAGCCTCAATGCCCTAATCAGTAAAGTTAGGGTTAATAAACCCCACCATAGTGAATAGTGGAAGGGCTAAATTAGTGTACTTTAAAATTCTTCTTCTTGTTGTTTGTTGTGCTCCAACCACACTGGCCTTTTTGTTCCTCAAGCCGTCCTTCCACCACAGGGCATTTGCACTTCCTGTTCCCCAGGTCTGGAAACTTTCCATGGATAGCCACAGTTCAGATGTTACCTTTTCAAAGAAGCCTTCCTTTTCCAGGCTACTTAATATTGACGCCCACCTTCCCAACCCTCTCCACCTTTTATCCTGCTTTACTTTACTTCAAAGCCCTAAAATTACCTAACACACTAGAGAGCAATGAATTCACTACCTGCCTGTCTCCCCCATAGAAATTCCAGCTGCAGGGGCAGGGCCTACGTCCATGCAGTTCCCTGCTGCAACCCTAGTGCTAGGATGGTGCCAGACATTCATTGAGTGTTTGATAACAATGACCAGAGAAGGGAATGGCTGAGTGTAGGGACAAGTGAGTCACCTTGCTCGGTGCCTGGCCCCCACAGGAGCTGCTGGTGTTTCTACCTTGGAGGTACCGGGAGGCCAAGAGGCCTGGACTGGGCTTCCGGGAGCAGGGTGAGGGTGAGAGGAGCTGTAGAGAACTCAGACGGGACTCAGCTACCCACAACCTGCCGGAGGCCAAACACCATAGGCCAAGGCCGAGGTCAAGTGCAGGGATTTCCCTCTGGGAAACCCTGCCTGAGGATCCCCTGGACCCTGGACAGACCTGGCCCTGAGGCTGGACAAGACCCCTAGCCAAACCTGGTCAGAGTGCCCCGCAGGCCCCAGCACGGGGTCACCAGGAGGGTCTCTGTCCCCATAGGGACTCCAAGCAGCAGATGAGACAGATCACAGGACAGCATCCGCAGTGGACCTCCAGGCCAAGAGTTGTGAGCAGTAGTCCTAGACTGTGCCACCAGGGACCTAGCACTTCCCAACTCAGCAAAGCTGGACCCCAGAGTCACTGAGGAGAGCCCAGCTCCATCCCCTTACTGTGTGACCTCTGAAAAATCACTTAACCTCTCTAACCCTCAGTTTCCCCCTCTGTCAGGGGAAATAATAATATCCATTTCAAGATGCTGATGGGATAGTTCTTAAGAACAATAGAAGCCAGGTGCCATGGTGCACACCTGTAATCTCAGTGATTCGGGAGGTTAAGGTGGGAGAATCACACATTCAAAGCCAGAGGCAGCCTATATAATTTAGCAAGACCTTGTCTTGAGACCCTGTCTTGAGACCCTGTCTCAAGATAAAAACTTAAAAAGAGGGCTGGCAGTGCAGGTCAGTTGTGCAGTATTTGCCTAGCATGTGCAAGGTCCCAGTATTGCAGGAAAAGAAGAGAGAGAAGGAAAAGAGAAGGAGGAGGAAGGAGGAGAAGAGTTACCATTTGCTAGCACTTTTCTGTATGTTGGCACTAGTGTGTTATACTATCTCACTTGCTCCTCCAAACCTACTTGAGTTTAGGTATTTCTATTATAACTTTACAGAGGAGGAAACCAAAGTTCAGAGAAGGTAGTGTCCAGTCCAAAGTCACACAGCTAGGAAGGATCAAAGGGAAACTGACCACAAGTTTGCCAGTTGCAAAGCCCAATTTTACCCATCTAGACACTGACAGCCCAATCCCCAGCCAGGTACACACAGATTCCCCAATGAGTGGGGATTTTTCCCTCCTTCCTAGAAATGCAGGTCTTAGGGCAAGTGAGCTGGCTGTGGGGGCCTGGAGGGGCATGGGGCCAAGCGGCCCTAACCCACAATGGAGGTTGCAGTGACATGAGCCCCAACCCCTAGCTGAGCTAGTGAGAACAGCATGGACTGCTTCCTGGGCCCAGGGCCCCTCTTCACCAGGCGGCCGTGGTCATCCTCAAAGGGGAAGTGTAGCCAGGCCTGCCCCTTTCCCACAGCCCCACTTTCCTCTCACCTTTAGCCAGAGAGGCCCTTAGAGCCCCACCCAGGGCCTTTGGACTGAGCTACCTTGGTGTTGCATCCTCAAAAGGGAACAGCCTAACTCACAGGTGACCCACACCCATAAATCAGGGTGGGGTGGAGGTGGGGACATCCATAAATCCATATCAAACAGCCCCCAAATTATGACAGATGACATGACAGTCATAAAATTGCACAAGCAAAACTCACCAAGTCATTAATTTCATGGCCGTAGAAAATAAACAGACACATTTTTTCGTGGCCCTAATAAATTTTTAAAAACTCAAAGAATGGTCCATCTGCTTCGAATAATTTTTAATTTCCTATTCTGTCTCATTCCCATTAGCTATTCCACTGAGATATTTGCTAAATTCTTTCATTTACCTCCTCCCATCTGTATTCAATTACCCTATTCCCAAATAGAGTGAGTTTTTGTTTCTCCTATGCGCAGGACGAAATAACCCCACCTGTACCCTAAAGCAAATGTTATGTGTGTTTTATTATCTGCTAGACTGTAGGAGTCATTCTAACTCGATTGCCGGGACAGAAAGGCTTGGAGAGCAATGTGATTTTGATGTTTTCTGGCTTGGGTGGAAAACACCTGCCCGATTCTCAAAGCTAATCTATTAACGTGGTAAATGCTATAGCAGATGTTTCTGAGTGAGCGAGGGGCCGCGCTGGGCTGTGACCAGGCCCGGTGTCGGGTGCGCCATGGAAATGTTCAGAGATCAGAGGCCAGCAGCGCCACTGGGGGCCGAGCTGTCACAAAGTCACATTTTCTGGCTAGACCCCAGGTTCCAACAGTCTGGAGGCTCCCCACTGCCTCCCTGGGCTCTCAGGAGCCACCAAAGCTGCAAGGACATTTCAAGGTCATCTGGTCCACCCAGCCCCACCCCATCTTTCCAGCAGGGAGACTGAAGATCAGAGAGCAGAAGTGCGTTGCTCAAAGTCACACTGCACAGCGGCAAAGGAGAACATTCCTCAGAGGTTGTAGGGAGTGTAGGAAGCTAAGCTGATTTTTAGGGACCATGTCCTTCCCCCAATGCCTTCTATCACAGAAAACCAGATCACTTTGGCGATTTTCAGTCTAAAATTCTATATAGCCATTTTTCCTTCTCTGGCAGGGGTTGGGCCAGGCCTGTGACAGAACAAGGAACAGAGAAGAGAACTACAGTGCCCAACCCTTGTCCCAGGGGGACTGTCACCCAGCGTCACCCTGGCCCTTGTGAAGCTCCTTTTGCAAAGCCCCAGGAACATGGGCTCTCAGGCAGAGCTGCAGATCCAGGAAGGATTTGGGGTCCACACAGCCACTCAGGGCAGGCTCCACCAAGCTGCACTGTGGATGAACAGGTCGCCTTAGCCTTCATTACTGCCACATGTGCTGCTGGCTTCTTACTCGGGCACCTGCAACACTGTCCAGGAGCTCTCTCCTGCCTGGATCACATTTAGTTGGCTCAGGACAGACCAGCAGTGCAGGGGATTGATGTCCCCAGGAGCAGCCCTAAGAGCCAGGCATGGTGGCTCATGCCTATAATCCCAGCAACTCAGGAGGCAGAGGCAGGAGGATCACAGGTTCAAAGATAGAGGCAGCCTGTGCAACTTAGCAAGACCCTGTCTCAAAATAAAAAAATAAAAAATGGGTCGGGGGTGCAGCCCAGTGGTAGAGCACTTGCAAAGTATGTGCAAGGCCCTGGGATCAACTCTTAAGTATCTCAAAAAAAAAAAAAAAAAAAAAAACATAGAACAGCCCTAAACCAGTGATGAAGGGGAGTTGGCACATAAATACCCCAGCACCCTCACCTCTTGGATGGGACAATTCTGAGACACCCTACGCCAGTGGTTCTCAACCAGGGATGACTGTTCCCCATAAGGGAGATATGGCAATGTCTGGAGATATTTTGGTTGGATGGGTGCTACTAGTATCTTGGTAACTCCAGGATGCTGCTAACCATCCAGCCATGCACAGGGTCCCCGCACAACCAGGATGTACCAGTCAGTAGTGTTGAAGGTGGGAAACCCTGTCCCATGGCCTCTCCCAGACGTCCCTGTGGATAAACCCCAGGTGCCCCACAGCAATTCCTGCTCACTGGATACTGTCCCCAATCCTTTCCTGGCCCACGCCCTCTCCTCTGCCAGTGTTGCCTGGGACCACTTCCCACACAACTTCTTTTGCTCAAGTCCTCGCCCAAGATCCAAGACTGTCCATTACTACAGTCATGGTGAGAACCTTAGAAAGGGCTAAAGATTTGCGTTTCTACCACAGCCATCTAGACTCTTACCATGCATCCAGTTCCAGTGATACCAACCCTGGTGGGGCCCACAGAGGACACACAGGGGCTCCCCAGACTAGGCATCAGGCCCTTCGGCTCTACTCAGGCACCCACCAGACAATGTGAAACTGAGCCCAGGTCCACTGCATGCTCATTGGAGCCCAGGTGACTTTTTTGCAGCAACTGATGAGCTGATTCCAAAATTCATCCTGACTTATAGGGGACCCAAAATGGCTAAAACTATCTTTAAAAGGAACAAGCAGGAAGACTCACACTTCCTAATTCCAAAACTTGCTATGAACCAACAGTAATCAAAAGAGTGCAGTACTGGCTGGATAAACATAGAATGTAATGAATGATAAATGTGAACTTGAAATGGACCAAAAACCTAAATGTGACAGATGAAACTATAAAACTTTTAGAAGAAAACATGGAGGTAAATTGTCATAACCTTGGCTTTGGCAAAGACTTCTTAGCTATGGCCCCAAAAGCATGAGTAGCAATAATAATAATAATAATAATAATAATAATAATAATAGCAATGGTAATAATAAATTAGACTTAAAAATTTCTGTGCCTCACCTGTAATCCCAGCCCTTGAGAGGCAGAAGCAGGAGGATGAAGAGTTCAAGGCCAGCCTAGGCTACGTAGTGAGTTCAAGGCCAGTCTGGGATATATAGTGAGATGTTGTCTTTAAAAAAAAAAAAAAGAAACGCTGCCACCATGTCACATGCCTATAATCCTAGCAATTCAGGAGACAGAGGCAAGAGGATGGACAGAGGCAGCCTGCATAACTTAGCAAGACCTTGTCTCAAAATAAAAACTAAGAAATAGAGCCAGACACAATGGAGCACACCTTTAATCCCAACAACTGGAGAGGCTAAGGCAGGAGGATCACAAGTTCAAGACCAGAAGCAGCCTATGAAATGTAGCAAGACCCTATTTCTAAATAAAAACAAACAAAAAATGAGCTGAGGGTGCAGCCTAGTGGTAGGGCACTTGCAAAGTATGTGCCAGGTCCTGGGTTCAACTGCCAAGTACCGCAAAAAAGAAATGGAATGGGGGTGCATCTCACTGGTAAAGGGCTTGCAAAGCATGCATGAGGCCCTGGGTTCAATCCTCTAGTACCACCAAAAAACAATAAAGGGCTTCTAAGGACATTATCAGGCTGGGATTTAGCTCAGTTGGTAGAGTGCTGTGCTGCAGTCTCTGAGGTCCAGAGTTCAATTCCCAGCACCGCAAAAATGGGAGAAGGACCTGGCAATCCACTCCCAAGGTAATTCCGAAACAGGCAGCCATTGAAAACCCTATGAGGGTCGCTATGAGTCGGATACCGACTCGATGGCACCTAACAGCAGCAGCAGCAAGGACATTATCAATAAGGTGAAAATACAACTTATAGGATGGGAGAAAATATTTGTAAATCTGCTTTCACTCAAATCCTTATCCAAGATCCAAGATTACAACAGTAATCCATTACAACAGTCATGGTGAGAACCTTACAAGTGTCTAAAAAACTTACATTTCTAAGACCAATATGATAAGGGACTTTATATATTTTGAAGCTATTAGGTATCTATGAGCTTAGAGCCTGCAGCCATACCACTGTGGTGTCTGATCCTGTCAGATTTCAGAAGCTAAGCAGAGTAAGGCCTGGTTAGTACTTCAATGGGAAACCACCTGGGAATATTGGGTGCTATATGCTTGGGAGAAGGACCCGGCAACCCACTCCCAAAAAACAATCTGCCACTGAAAACCCTATGAATAGCAGAGAAGCATGGCAATAGTGTTTTGCCTATCGTACATAGGGTGGCTATGAGTCAGACATTGACTCGATGGCACCTAACAACAACAACATGAGCTTAGAACTATAATTTTCTCCTGGTGAATTTAAATTTAATGATAGTTACCCTCTCTGTCTCTAATAATTACTTTTTGCCTTAAAATCTATTTTTGCCTGATATTAACATAAGTATATTAGTTTCCTTCTGATTAATATTTTTCTGATTTTTTTCAATTTTATTTACAATTTTTCACCTGTCCTCATCTTTAGATGTGTCCAATATAAGCAGCATTTGACTCTTTAAAAAAAAAAATCCACTCTTCTAGTCTATGTCTGTTAACTGAAGAGTTCAGTCTATTTCTATTTCTAGAGAAGAGCTGGCTTTATTTCTATGATCTTATTCTCTGATGTTTGGTGAGTTAGTTTGGTTTTTGCTCTACTTTCTAACATTTTTTTTCTTTAGGTGGTGCTGGAGATAGAACCTAAGACCTCCTGTGTGCTTGGCAAGTATTCTATCTCTGTGTTATGACTCTAGCTCCAGGATTTTTCTTTTTCTTTGTTGCATCCTTTCAAATTGATCAAGGTCATTTTCTCTCCTCCCATTTTTTTCACATCTCCTAGTTTGGAAGATGTTGTTGTTGTTAGGTGCTGTCGAGTCCTCTACTGTCTGTCTTCTACTTCTGTTTGATGAACTATTTCAGCTTCCACAAATGAATGAGAACATTCATTGTTTGTGTTTCTTGCCTGGCTTATTTTACTTAACACAATGTTCTCCTGTTCCATCCATGCTGACACAGATGACAGGACTGCATGCTGTGATGGCTGGATAGTAGTCCATTGTTGTATGTATCCCACATTTTAAAAAATCCATTCATAAACTGGGTGCAGTGGTGCATGCCTGTAATTCCAGCAGCTCGGAAGGCGGAGGCAGAAAGATCGCAAGTTTGAGAACAGAAGCAGTCTGCGTAATTTAGGGAGATTCTGTCTCAAAAAAAAAATGGGCTGGGGGCGCAATTCAGTGGTCCAGCACCTGCAAAGCATGCAAGCGCAAGGCCCTGGGTTCAACCCCAAGTACCGCAAGAAAAAAAAAAATCCATTCATTTGTCCATGGACATCTTGGTTGGTTCCATATTTTGGCTATTCTAAATAGTTGTTCCAATAAAATTGACAAATAGGTTATCTCTTTGATATAATATTTAATTTCCTTTGGATGTATACCCAGCACTGGGACTGGTGGATCATATGGTAATTGTATTTTCATTTTTTTGAGGAAATACTGTACTGTTTTCCATAATGACTATAATAATTTACATTCCCTCCCATAATAAATGAGTTCTTTTTCTCCACATCCTCATCTGCGCATTTGTTATCTTTTGTCCTTTTGATAATAGCCTTTCTAACTGTGGGTTTTATTTGCATTTATTTACATTTAATTTGCATTCCCCTGATACTTAGTGATTTGAGCATTTCTTCAAATCCTTATTGACCATTTGTATGTCTTCTTGTAAAGATATCTGTTCAGATCATTTGCCAATTTTTTTTTCAGTACTGTGGGGTGAACACAAGGCCATGTCCACACTAGGCAAGTGCTCTACCACTGAGCTGAATCCCCAACCCCCTTTTTATTTTTATTTTGAGACAGGATCTCGCTAAATTGCATAGGCTGCTGCTGGCCTACAACTCTCAATCGTCCTGCCTAGGCCTCCTAAGTCACTGGAATTACAGGTGTGTGCCTCAGCATCCAGCTCATTTGCCTCCCCACCCCCCCACCCCCGCCTTTTTTTTTTTAACCTTTGAGTCAGAGTCTTGCTAAGTTATACAGGCTGGGTCAGGACTGAACTTGTGGTTCTCCTGCCTTCAACTCCCCGTTCATTTGCACATTTTTAAATCATAATATGCTTTTTCGATATTAAGTTGGCATGACTTTTTAAAATTTTTTGAAGTTAATACTCTGTCTTTCATTGTTACAACTGATGCTATGTTACAAATCAGCCATTAGTTTAAACTCTTTTTATAAACAAAAAAAAATATTGGTTCTTTTAAGATCTCATAGTTTTTGGTATTCTTCAATTTTATTATATCTATATATTAACTTTTTAAAATTTATCCTGTTTGAGATCATTGGAACTCCCTAATCAGAGAATTCATATTTTTTAATCATCACAGAAAATTCTCAACTATATATACAATGGAATACTACTCAGCAATCAAGAAAAATGAAATAAGGTCATTCACAGCAAAATGGATGGAATTAGAGAAAATTATTTTAAGTGAACGAACACAAGCTCAGAAAGAGAAACACCACATGTTCTCACTCATATGTGGAAGCTGAATCAAAATTACAAGAAGGAAAAATCCTATTCAAAGGTCAGATCAAAATAAAAGGAAAAAAAAAGCTAGGAATGGTGTCAATATAAATGGTCTAGTCTAACAAGATAAAAACAAGGTCACTACAGGAAAAATTTCTATCTTAAACAGATCTGGAACCCAAAGACATATAGAAAAATATTACCAAGTAAAAGATAGAGAAGTCTTAGATGGGAAAGGTGGGAGGGAGGGGGAAGCATACAAGAGGGTAAGGGGGAACCTATATGAATAATGTACATCAAAATGCATATATGGAAATGTCACAATGAAAAGAATCTCAGAATGAATCACATTAAGGTGCACGTTAAAAATTTCCAATTAAAAAAAACAGAGAAAATTTTCAACCATTACTTTGAATATTGCCTCTTTCCCATTATTCCAATAATCATTTTAAAAAACTCTGATTAGACATATTAGAGCTTTTTATTCCATCCTTCATGTCTCTTAACTTCTTTCATGTTTTCTACTTTTCTGTGCTATATTATGTGTAGTTTTTTCATAGCTGTCTTCCAGTTCACAAATTCCATCTCCAGCTATGTCTATTCTGTTTAACTGTCTCATTGAGTTTTAATTTCATATATTTAAATTTCTAAAAGCTCTGTTTCTTCTTCAGATCTTCCTTGTAATTTTTTATCATCTCTTGTTTCTTTCTTATGCACAGAAATTCTAGGGGTGGAAATTTTAGGCTGCTTAGTGAGATAGAAGCCCTCAGGATTTGCAGCAGTTTTAGCAATCACTTATTACCCTAGGACAATGTTTCTAATTTGTTCCTGGCCTCTGGTAATTTTCTTACCTTCTTATAGGGACTGTCATCAACTGAGAGGGATTTCCAAATATTCTTCTAGCCTTATTAGATGTTTTATAGCTGATAGATTTGTAAATCTTCTCTCTCTCTCTATTTGTTGCTGTTGTTAGGTGCCGTCAAGTTGATGTCTGACTCATAGTGAACCTATGTAGGACAGGCGAAACAATATTGTTAATGCTTCTCTGCTATTCATAGGGTTTTCAATGGCTGATTTTATTTTTTTATTTTTATTTTTTTTTTGGGGGGAGTAGGTTGCTGGGTCCTTCTCCCAAGCCTACAGCACTGGTGTTCCCATGAGGTCTCCCATCCAAGTACTAACCAGGCCCAACCCTGCTTAGCTTGCAAGGATCAGATACCACAGTGGTACAGCTGTAAGTACTTATAACAGACCTGTGCTGAGGATTCAGCGGAAAACAGACAGATCCTGTCCCTACTCTCAGGGTTGTGATCAGGGAAGAAAGACTCTTAATCAAGGAACTACACCTCACAGGAAATCTGTGTTCTTATGGAATAAACAGGCCATGAGTAAACAGGATATATAGAGTCCACAAACATTCTAATAGTCATACTGATTCTTTTAAATAAATTTCCAACATTTATTTAAGGGGAAGGACTACCCCACAAAGCAAAACACAAGTTCTTTTTTTCTTTTTTTCCAGTACTGAGAGGTTGAACCTAGGGCCTCACCTATGCTAAGCAAGTGTTCTACCACTGAGCTGCACCCCTCAGCCCCTTTTTTATTTTGAGATAGCATCATGCTAAGTTTCACAGGCTGCCTCTGGCCTTGAACTCATGATCCTCCTGCCTCTGCCTCCCAAGTCACTGAGATTACAGACATTGACACAGTGCCCAACTAAAATCCACATCTTTAGGGAAGCTGCCTATTATTAATCAAGTACAAGCTGTTACTGGAACATACATATGTAGGGGGAAGATCTAATCCCAAGCTCAACCCCAAGCTACTAAGAAAACCAATTATTCCTACCACATGTAATAACCTCCTAGGGGGATGTTACTGCTAAATTTTTTCCATCTCATTACATTTCCACTGGTGTTTAGTTGCAGTCCCAGTCATACCTTGATTCTAGTGTTCCGGGTAACTAATGCTATGAACAAGTCACTTCAAATGATAGCTAGCTGTTATGAGTTGACCTGTGTCCCCCTAAGAGATATCTATCACCTGGTACTTCAGAATGTGACCTCATGTAAAAATTAGATTATTATAGTTGTAAAAGGGCTGGAGTTTAGTTCAGTTGGTAAAGTGCTACTCTGTGCTCTCTAAGGCCCTAGGTTCCATCCCTAGCATTACAAAAGTGGGAAAAGGATGTGGCAACCTACTCCCAAAATAATCCCAAAACAGTCAGCCATTGAAAACCCAATGAGAGTCATTATGAGTTGGATCTGACTTGATGGCACCTAACAACAACACAGATGTAATTGGTTAAGCTGAGGCAAACTAGAGGAGGAGGTTCCCTAAATCAAATATGACTAGTATTCTAAAGAGAAAGGAAATGTGGATATAGGGAGAAGACAAAGTAAAGAGGGACACAGAGACTAGAGTGACACATCTATGAGTTGACGGATACTAGGCATTGCCTACAACTTCCAAACTAAGTAAGACACCTGCAGCAGAGGTTCCTCAAAGCTCTCAGGAGGAACCCACTCCACTAACACCTTGACTTTGGACTCTGTCCTCTGGAACTGCAATCCCATGCATTTTTTTGTCTTACCCACTTTGTGGTCTTTTGTTACCTACAAACCCCCCAGAAATGAACACACTATCATTTTCTCTGCTTATGAATTTGGAGGTTGCCTGTACTCAGCTGGGCAGTTCTTATTCTAGGTCCATCACCCATTCCTGGCATCTGGGGCTGAGGCTGCCTGACACCTGGCTCACAAGACTCAAATAGCTGGGGGTGCTTCAGCTGGGGCCCTCAGGCATCTCTCACTCCATGTGGCCTTGTTGGGTAGCTAGCTTAGACATTATCAGGCAATATGCAGGAAAGGGGGATTGAAAGTGGCTCCTGCCATTCTACCATGAAGAAGATTGAAGAACATTTTCAGATGGGTCCCACATCCTGCCCAAGCCCTGGAGCCATACCCTAGGCCCATGACATACTAGGCACCTAGAGCTAAGAGCCCAGGGCCTGATATCACACTGAATGTGCCTTAGTATGAATAAAACTAAAGGAAACATGTAACCATTCTCTCTTCCTCCGTTCCTCTCTCATCCTCTCTTCTTCTCCTAGCTCTTCTTTTCCCTCTCTAGCAACCACGTGCACACCTCTCTTCCTGTGGGCCCACCATCTTCTCTGTTTATCCAGGGCACCTTTCCCTCTAACAGCCTCCTTAACTCTTCTGTTCTCTCTGGCTGCTTTACTTTCCCCTGGAGAATAGAAACTTCTTTATGCTGATTCACCCAGAGAATGCAGGTTTTTCCAATTTCCTTTCCAGGTTCTCTGGGTGCCTCAATTTCCCCCTAATTATTCCTTAAAGGTGTACTATCTTTAATAAACCTATTCTATACTCTCTACTGTTTAGCTCCACTGGTAGAGTGCTGCTGTGCACTCTCATGAGGCCCTGAGTTCTATTCCCAGCACGCAAAAATGGGAGAAGGACCTGGCAGCCTGCTCTCAAAACAATCAGCCATCGAAAACCCTATGAATATAAGAGAAGCACTGACATAGTGGCAGGCATGGCACACTGTTGGGGAATGTTTCATTCTGTTGTATATAAGGTCCCTATGAGTCAGCACCTAACAAAACAACAGACTCTCTACTATAATTTCTGTGTTGGGTATAAATTCTTTTATATGCTGGATACAAGGACCGAGGTTTTGCTGCCAGATTCCTGGACCTATGCTCTGGACCTGCTCATCCATGTGCCTCATGTCTCCCTGATAATAGCCTCAGGGGAGAAGAGCTTCTTACAGGGCAGCAACAAGCTCTCAGAGTAAGTTCCCAGGAGAATCTGGGAGAAGCTATGTTGTCTTTTGTAACCTTGCCTCAAAGTCACTCGGTTCCACTGCCACCATATTCTGTTCACAAAGGCCTTCCCTAAAGTCGCCCAGGTACAATGCAGGGGTCACAGACCCCACTTTCCAAGGAGAGGAATGTCCAAAAAAACCACTCTCCCAGCAGGCTCTGGGGACATGTGGCCTAGGGCTGGGGAAGGCTCCCCGAGGCAGCCAGGTCTCCTCTGGAGTCCTAGGCAGGGGAGTTGGCAGGTGGCTCCACCCTGAGTCTCCTGGCCTGAGGAAGCCCAGCTCCAGAGGACAGCTGAAGGCGCTGATCTGGGCGTGACCCTGGGGACATCTCTAGGCCAAGGCCGTCAAGGTGGTCAGAGAAGAAGCAGTACCCAGGCGTGGGATCCACCACTACTTCATGAAGTAGGCAGAGGCAGGAGAAGGCTTCCTGCACCTCAGGTCACACCTCGGGCCTTCAGAGCTGCAAGGGACCCTGAGAGAGCCTCCCTTCCCAACCACGTGCAGGAGAAACCGAGGCCCAGCATAAGGTGATTTCCTCAGTCACAGTCAGGACTAACGACTGTGGGCTCTGAGGCCTTTTAGTGGTTTGGGGAGTCTTCAGGGAGATAGGGCTCAAGCCAGGAGCTGCAGGCAGAAGGGCCGGGAGGAGAAGGCAGGGGACGGGTGAGCTAGCGTGTGTCTCCGCTGTGGCGACTGCTGTTGAGCCCGTGGGGCGGTGTCAGGGTCTGGACCATGAATAGCGGCACAAAGTTGGTCTTACCTCGAGGCTTAGGGTCCCCTTTTGCCAGGCCACGTCAGTCCGTGCTCAGTGACGTTTTGCCCAGGTTGAGGTAAGGGTGAGGTGAGGGTGAGGTTTGGTCTTCCAGGTGGGTTTGGCCTTCCGGTGGGGCGGGCAGCCTTCCGGGTGAGGGAAGCCTGGGGGTAGGGTCTTCCGGTGGGGCGCCCTTCAGGGTGAGGGCAGCCTTCCGGATTGGGGGAGCGGTAATTCCGGTTGAGGGTAGGTCTTCCGGATGTGGGGGGGTGGCCTTCCGAATGAGGGCGGTCTTGGGTTGGGGGCGGCCTTCAGGATGGCAGTGACCTTCCTTGAGCGCAGGGAAGGGTAGCTGCAACCATCAGCAGCAACCATCAGCAGCAACCGTGCTGCGGCTGGAGCCCACGTGGCCCTCAGGTTAGAGGGAAAGTAAGCGGTTCCCCTCTGCATCGCCCCAGAGCCAGCTCCTGCATTCTCAGCACAGGACATTGCGTGGCCAGGCCTGCCTTGGCCACCTCAGTGCCACTGATCACACATAGCCCTTGGGGACCCACGGCAGCCCGGGGCTCCCTCCAGCTCGCCCAGCCCGAGCCCCGAACCCCCTTCCCCCTGGCCTCAAAGCTGCGCCCTGGCTGCCCGCTGCTCCAGCACACCAAAGTGCTGTCCCATCTCAATGAGACTGACAGCCTGCGCCTAGGAGGGCAGAGGCAGCCGGTCCTCCCCCCGTGGGCCTGGGGAATATGTTCTTCCTGACGTGTAGGTACCGAGACCACACGGGGCTGTCAGCAAATTCATTATCCCATTACGCTGGCCTGAATTATTCAGCGCTTCTGAGGCCGCCTCTGGAGCACCAAGCACAGTCGATACGGCATTAGTGCGATGGATGGAATCAGGCCCTGGGCAGGTTGGTGCCAGGATGATTGATCTGGGTCCAGAGAGGCTGCCAGGGCTGGAAGGCACACAGAGTATCTGGCCAGTGGCCCCAAGTGCTCTTAGGAGCTGGGAAGGGGATTATACACAGAGGCAGGGACCTCCTCATCCTCTAGATACTACACATGGGCCTTGGGGTCCCACCTGCTCCAAAGGGCCCATGCACAGATCTAGGCTCCATCTCTTCCTGGCTGTGTGACTTCCAGCATGTTGTTCACCTCTCTGAACCTTGGTTTCTTCAAGTGGAAAAGGCAGCAATGATGCTGAATGTCCCTGGTGGCCATTTTCCCTTTTAATGTTAATAGTAGAATTGATTTTTCATTTGAGCACACAATCACTAGGATTTTTTGTCAGGTGCCACCAAGTGAGATCCAACTCCGCAATCCTATGTACAACAGAACAAAACACTCCTGACTCTGTGCCATGCACATGATCTTTTTATATTTGAGCCCACTGTTGTAGTCATTTTGTTTCTTCTCATTTTGAGTGATACCACATAAGCAAAAGGAGGTCCTGGGGGCTGTACTTCATTCCTATCATTAAAGTTGACTATTTTGAAAAGGCCACTGTTCCACAGTTATCTTTTTAATAACTTCCAGCCTGGGGAACTCATTTTCCAGCACCATATTTGACAGGGCTTCTCTGCTATTTATAGGATTTTCAATGGCTGTTTCAGGAGTGGGCTGCCAGATCCTTCTCCCTAGTCTGTTTAGTCTGGAAGCTCAGCTGAAACCTGTCCACCATGGATGGCCCTGCTGGTATCTGAAATAACTTTCAGCATCACAACAGTACACAAACTCCCATAGCATAACAACCTGACAGACACATGGGGGATTCAGTAGAATAAAGACTATTGGCTAAAATGTGGCCATGTAAGTAGGTGCTGGTCAGAGGAATACATGTAGAAGTATCTATAGAAACTCTTGGGAAGTTTGTCGGTTTCCTGAAAGGAAGGGAGTGAGTCCTGTTTTTCCTGAAAATTGGCATGAGGGTGTAATGGCTGGAGCTCAAGCAGCTATATTGTTCAATGAAGGGAGACCACATGATGAGGAGGGCCTTTCCTTCAGGACAGTGTGATGTTTGAGAACTAGTGGCCCTGAAATCAGTGACCCAAGTTTAAATCCCTACTCTACCACTTATAAGAGTGCAATTTGGGGCAAGTTGCTTAACCTTTCTATGTTTCAGCTTTCTCATCTGCAAAATGGGGATAAAAATGGTGCCTCTCCCTGTACACTGTTGATGTGAGGATTCAATGGGTTAATATGTTGTAAGGAATGGCTTGCACACAGTAAGTGTTTTTAAGTGTTAGCTGTTGTTATCCCATCTTTACTTACCTGGCAGTGTTCCCTGTACAGCTCAGGGACCCCACCCTCCCTGAGGGTCCCCCAAAGCTTCCTTGGTCTGGATTTTCCCATCCGGGTGACTGGGCTTCTCAGCAGCAATACCAGGGGCACTGTGAGCTCCAGCTTTCTCCAAAGGGCCCCCACCCTAAGCCTGCAGGGGTGGGAGACAGAACCTGGGGTCCCAAAGAAAGAGTGCTGTCAGGGACCCAAGTGAGGTTTAGGGAAGAAAGAAAGAGAAGTCAAGAGTCTTGGCTGGCTGAGGCCCGAAGGCAGGGGTCTCCTCCCACCTGGGCCCCTGGGGAGTGGACTGAATGAGATGTGACAGCTCACAGGCCAGCAGGGGAGAGACCAGCACAGAGAATGTGTGGCGGTGATAGGTGGTCAGTGGGAAGTCGCAGAGGTGGTGGGGCCTGGGGTCTTGGCTCGAGACCATCTGAACATGCAGGGCCACCACCCAGCCCCAGCCAACCCACCATGCTGCACTGGGGCCCCAAAGCCTACACTTTCTCAATGGAAATCAAATTGGAACGCTTCATGAAATTCTCCACTTGTTTAGTGCTGGCTCCATTAACACAAATACCATGCTGAGCAGGGCGAACAACCTGTTCCCCTAGGCCAGCTCAAGGGCTGCTGAGGGGAAACAAAAGCTTAGTGACCCCAATGATGGAGGCTGGGTCCTGACTCCAAGGCTGTACCCAAGCTTCCTGGCTTGCCTGGGAGAACGGACATAGGCTGAGTGTGGGCGGCCGGCAGTGTGGCTATCCCAGAGGCAGGTACTTTGGGCTGGAGTCTGGGTAGGCGGCCCCTCCCTGCCCAGGCTCAGGTTGAGGCTGGGGTGCAGGGAGGAGCTCTTCCTCTGAGAAAGAGCCCTGGGGAATCTTGCTTCTTCCTGCCACCCAGAGCTGGTCGGGGGTCAGTGTGCGAACTCAGGGCCTACAGGAAGCACTGGGCAAGTCTGGACTTCAAGAGTGCTATTCCCTTGTGCCCAGGGGGAGGCAGCTCCTGCAGGACACCACCTCTCTGGCTGACCAGCTCTGCTGAGCTCCTGCCCAATGGGCTGGTGGGCAGGGGACAGCAAATCCTGCTCCCAAGCTTTTGGGACACCCTAGGTACTTGGGACCCATTTGATTAGACCCCTGATCTTGATTCCTTATTCCCCCACCCATGATGGGATCATACATTTTTGCCATGACACCTTGCAGGGCCACCTCATACAGGGGGTGGTCTAAACCCATTTACCTCAATATGTACAGCTTGCCAGTGGCAGCTCAGCAGACTGGCCATAGGCAAGGCTGCAGGGTTGGCATCTTGCAGGCCCAGGTGAACACTGGCTACAGAATGCTCTAGACCCACAACTTGAGCCAGAACCATCCCAGCTGACCTGATGCACTAGGAACAAGAAAGTAAACAAACATTTTAGAAACCACAGGAGTCTGGGGCTGCTACACAGCATTGTGGCAGCAGAAATCTGACTGATGTGCCACCAGGACATGGGCGTCCCTGACCAGTCCCCAGCCTGCCATATGAAATGCCCACCCTGTCTGGTCCTCCACTTCCCAGAAGCCCCTGAAACCCTGACTCTAAGATGGGGACTCCCCCAGCTTTGGGTCATACAGAACCAGAGCCCATTGCCATAACCCGACAACCCCACAGGGAGACCTTGCATGAGTAACTTCTGTCTGAGCCTCACCAGAGAATGTGGGGATCAGGCCAGGCTCCCAAGGAGACTGAGAGGGGTCCTGACCTGCCTCAGGACACGGATGCCAGGGCTGGCATTTGGACTCCTCAGGTTGGGCAGGGACTGGCCTGCCCAGGAGTCTGCACGTGAGACAGGGTATCCTGTGGACAAAACTCAAGCCTGAGGAAAAGAAGGTTGTACCACTGGAGGGCACGATTCTCAGTTCAATGGAATTTGTCACCCCAGGCTGAAGAAAACACTAACAGGTTTATCAGGCACCAACTCTAAATCACCCCTGAGGGCACAAGCCATATTGCCTGGGAGTCTATATCAATATGCACCTCAACTAAAAACAACAACAAAAAAAGCTAATTGTTGCTTAAACACACAGGGTTCCATCTTCTCATATAACAAGGAACCTAGAGGTACATGGTGGCTGGTGGTGTTAGTTCAAAGGTTCCACAATGTCTTCAAGCACCAACAGTCCATCTTTCCTCCCACTATCTTCACTGTTTTGTTTTTTACCCTTAGTCTTGTTACCACATGGCCACAAAATGGCTGCTATAGTTCCAAACATTTCATTTTTATACAACTTCAGTCAAGGTAAGAAGCAGCTAAGCCGGAACAGGGTATTTCTTATCATCAGAAAGGAAAGTGTTGGGAGAGACATCCCTTTATCTGTGGCCAGAAATGAGCCACATGGCCACCCCAAACAAGAAGGGAGAGTGAGATAGAAGATACGTTGGGAAACGGGCAGGGATGATTATGACAACCTGAGACTGAACACAGTTTATTCCCCAGAGCTGGGCATGCTGCTGCATGAACCATATTGCACCTCTGTCATCAAGGCTGGAGGACAGGATTTTGAGGTGGACAGTAATAATGTTGGCAAGAGGTCCAGGAACCAGAGGTACACAAGGACAGTGTGTCATGTAAGGCTCTTGATTATAAAGCACACAAGAAGGTGGCAAACAGCAGGTTTTCTTTATTGCAAATAACAGAATTCACTTTGTTACAAGTAGCAAATTCTACTTTGCTGAAATCAGCACTGGGAAGCGGGTCCAGAGCTGCATGGCACAGATCCCCAGAATGTTCTAAGTAAAACATGTCTATCACCACAGTCCAACAGTTGGGAGAGAGGTGCCACTGAAAGCACCGCAGTCCTGGCCAGAGCATCATCCTGCTTCACCCATTGCTGACCGGTGGTGCGTTTGCCAGGCCGCATGCCTGCCAAGTGTATCTGGAGTGGCTTCTGTCTCCTTTTGGGGAAAGTCCCAGCACCCACCTGGGGCTCAGTGGGAAGAGTTGAACTGCAGAGACGCGTTCTTTGCCAGTTTCCAAAAGTACCCCATGAAGCACAGCTTCAAACCCAAGGAAAATGGGGTTCAGTTGCACAGTCAATATGTTGAAATTTAGAGGGTTTAGTTCAGGTGTGTAGTTAAAATTTTAATCCTATGTGCAGATAGATGAAATTTTTTTCATAATTTTTAAATATCTAATGATATTTTTAAAAAATATTCTTCACTGGATTCACATTCAGGGCTCTAGGTAAAACTTTTTTTTTTTTTTTTTAATGCTTGAAGCGGAACAGGTTCAGGGTTCGGGTTTGGGTTTGGTTTGAAGCCTGGGTGTCTACACAGATAAATCTAAACCCAAACCAAATCTGAACCCTCTAAATTTTAAAATATTGAACCCAGTTTTTCATGGATTTTCAGCCCTGCCATGACATCTTGGCCACATGAAGACTCCTGATGACCAGCTGACATGCCAGCAGAATCAGCGCAACCCAGGAGTGGCTGCCACTTGGCAGCCCTGACCATCCCCAGTCAAGAGAGAAGAAACTTCCTGTACCTATCTCAGAAATCACATGTGTATCACTGCCTGGGAACTCCCAGAAATTCTGGAATGTCAGCACTGAATTGAGCCAGTGAAACTGCATGTCACATAAAGTGGTGGCACATGGTAGATTCCCCTCAAAAGAATGAAATTAATTTTCAAAGTATGCCAGAGCTCTGGACTTGGGCAGAAGTGTGAGATGACAAGCGGGTATGTGATGCTGAGACAGATACAGGTTCACATCTTGGCTATGTCAACAATGTTTCCTGACATCTGGAATCTCAGTTGGCACACCTGGAAAATGGGAACAACACTAGCTCCTTCGACAGGTTGCTGTGAGGAAGATTTCCACCAAGTGGTAGGGAGTCTTAAATTTAAATATCCAACTCCAGGGCTGGGGATGTAGCTCAGGGCCAGACATCTGTGAGCCCTTCATTCAACCCCTAGCACTGTAAGAAAAGAACAATTGAATAAATATCCAACATTGCCAGGGCACCGTGGTGCACGCCTATAATCCCAGCAGCTAGAGAGGCGGAGGCAGGAGGATCACAAGTTCAAGACCAGAGGCAATCTGCATAATTTAATGAGACCCTGTCTCAAAAAAGTAAAAAAAAAAAAAAAAAAAAAAAAAAAAAAAAAAAAAAAAAAAAAAAGGCTGAGGGTGGAGCTCAGTGATCCAGCACTTGCAAAACATGCAAGTGTGAGTCCCTGGGATCAACCCCCAGTACTGCAATAAATAAATAAATAAATAAATATCCAACATCATGCCTCTCAAGAACAGGGGAGGGGACCAGGCTAGGGGTACTTTAACCCTTACAACCACTCCTGGAGGTTGGAGGCTGTGGCTGGCTGGATTTTGGTGCCATGATCTCTGCCACCATTGCTACTCCCTTGTTTGGTGTCCTGTGTGCCAAAGAGGACTTTGCAGATGTAATTAAAGTTACTAACCAGCTTACCTTAAAAAGGGAAGTTATCCTGGGTTATACAGGAGGGCCCAAGGTCATCACATGAGCCCTTAACAATAGGAGAGGAAGGCAGAGCAATTTGAAAGGCTCAAAAGACCCGCAGTGCCTTTACAAGCTTTAAAGGTGGAGGGTTTTTCTGGCAAGCAACTGAGTTGTGAGTTGGGGAGGGGTCCCAAGCCCCAGCAGAGAGCCTCAGCCCAGGCTTATGCCTTGACTTAAGCCTCCCCAAGCAGAGAATGAATCCAGCCTACACAACTGTGCCTACATGGGTGCTGTTTTAAGCTAGTAGGTAAGTGGTAATTCATTACGCAGCAATAGAAAACTAAGACAAAGGTATCATCCCTGTGTTAGTCAGTGGCAAAATACCTGAGAAAAATCAATATAAAAGGAGGAGCTGGGCATGTTGACGCACGCCTATAATCCCAGCACTAAGGAGACTGAGGCAGAAGCATCATGAGTTTGAGGCCACCCTGGGCTACATGGCAAGACTCTGTCTCAAAAAAATAAAAATAAAAATAAAAAGAGAGAAAGAAAATGAACTGGCCTCTGGAGCCCTTGGAGCCACCATCTTGCCTCCCAAAGTCTTGGGGTAAATGGACCTCACCCAGATGTAATGTGACCAGGCTGCAAGTTTCTGTGAAGACAAAGAATGGGCAAGCAGTCCAGAGGCACCCTGGCAGAAAAGAACTCATGGAATGTGGGAAGTTGCCTGAAAGGCCTGGAGGTAGAAAGAGAGTTCCTGGGGGCTGGACAGGGCCAGTCAGCTGGCCCCTGAGGCCCTTCTGGCCCCAAGGGATTCTTCTTCATGTCCTGACTTTTCTAACACATTCTCAGAATCAGAGGGAATGGATGTCCCATGAACTAAATCAGACCCAAAACTCAAAGATGAACCGGGCACAGTGGCTTACACCTGTAATCCCAGCAATTTGGAGGGCAGAGGCAGCCTGCATAACTTGCGAGACCCTGTCTCAAGACAAAAAATAAAAAGGGGGCTGGGGTGCAGCTTAATAATGGAGCACTTGCCTAGAAAGTGTGAGGCCCTGGGTGAATCCCTCAGGACCACAAAAAAATATACATATATATACACAGTTTGGCTAACATAGTCCTTAAAAGAAACCATAAATCTAACCCAAATTTTTATAAGTGTGAGGACTCACACCAAAAGCCAGATTTCCAACGTCTCTTGAGGAACCAGAAGCTCTGGACACACGGGGCCTACCTTCCCACATGATGGCAAGCCAGGTGGCTGCACCATCCTCTGGCAGAGCAAGAGCTCTGGGTCTCCACAGTCGCACAGCACCGTTACCTCCTCTTGTTTGCCTCACCTGTGCAGACCCTGGAGATGTTCAAGTTCCAGACCTTCAGGCCCAACTTGATTCTGTGACCTTACTTTTGTGCTCTTTTCCTGCCCAGTCCTGGGGCTTCTGGAAGAGGGGGCCCAGTCTGTGTGATGTTAGCAGAGCTGGGAGAAGTAGGAGTTGGGGGAATTAGGCTGAAAGCTCCAAGGGCTCTTCTGGTCCTGTCTTTGCGGGTAGCCGTTCCTGGTGACCTGGTTTGGGCAAGAATGTCTGCACCTCCATCTGGGTGTACCTGCCTCAGGGACTAGACCTGAACTGGCCCGGTCACACTGCCTGGCATGCACCTATAGGCAAGTACCAACACCCCTTTTCTTTGCTCTGGAGAGCCTGCTGGTTCCTTGTGCCTAACGGAGGAGCAGCATTTAGCCAAAAAGGGCTACTGAGTCATGGGGCGACAATCCTGCCCTCCCCTGGGGCAGCTTCCCACATCCACATGGCGCTTTGGGAAAGCCCAGCTCCCTACTCGCTACTAGGATTCCTGCCCAAGGTGAAGCACCAAACCCTAGTTCGTCCTCTGCCCCCAGCCTTCTAGCAAAAAGCTCTGCAACATTCTCCAAGGCAACGCTTTGCTCCCTTCATCATGAGCTGAGAGGCTGGTGCTGCAATGGAAGAGACAAGAAATGAGTAGCAAAAGGGGGAGGGAGGTGGAAAAATTAAATTTTGCGTGATCAGCAAGGTTTCAAACAATCGCTCGCCAACTGAAGTGGGTGCCACGTCTATAAGTCATTCTGTTTTATAGACCATTAGGATCTCCAGAGACAACCTGCATGGAGACCACTGCTTTTTGTTGAAATTAAAATGTCAGAGAAAAAGAAATAGAACAAAACAGGGAATCTGCAATTAATTACCAGGCCATAAAAATTCAATAATCAGGAGGTAGAGCGGCTGCAGGCCCAGAGGTATCAGAGCCAGCGTAACAAGAATGGAATACATTAATCTTTTCAAATTAGTTTTTTAATCTGACGGGGATATATGGTGACATGCCTCCCTTGCCCACCCGCTCCCCCCACTTCCACAGCGGGCTTGAAGCCAGGCTGGGGGAGGAAGGCTCTGTCTTGTGTGAGCTGGTAGCCAGCGGGCAACCAGAACCCCCAGATATGGGAGAGGCCCCAGCTGAACCCCAGGGCCCCCGTGCACCAGCCTGCCTGAGGAAACACCACAGAGGTGCCAGGAGAGCCTGTTCCCCCTGGGACTCAGGGCAAGAGGAGCTGAAGGTGCATGAGGCCCGAGAACTTGGGAAAGCAAGACAGCTGGGGCATGAGCTTGCGGAGGTGGGAGTCTCTGGGCTTCTGTTTCCTACTCTGGAAAATAGGAGTAATATCACTGTCGCGCAGAGACACTGAATGTTTTGTGCCTGCTACCCAGTAGGTGCTCAATAAAGTGTTCTTTGTTGTTGTTGTTGTTAGGTGTTGTTAAGTTGGTGTCCAACTCATAGCAACCCTAGTACAACAGATGAAACACTATTGTCGTGCTTCTCTGCTATTCATAGGGTTTTCAATGGCAGATAGTTTTTTGGGAGTGGGTTGCCAGATCCTTCTCCCAAAGGGTTCCTAGTGTTACTCTTTTCACCATTACCAGCTATGGCAGTAAGAAGCCAGGACACTAGTCAGAGAGCATTTACTGAGCACCTGCTGTGTGCTCAGCCCTGAAGGCAAAAAAGAACACCCACCTGGGCCTTTCCCTGTCATAGTCAGACACACATTTACTGAGCCAGGCAAGGTGCAGACAGCCAGTGATCAGAGGACTACTAGCTGGTCCTTGCCTGAAGCCATAGCACTGTGGCATCCAATCTTGTCAGATCTCGGAAGCTAAGCAGGATCGGGCCTGGTTAGTATTTGGATGGGAGACTGCCTAGGAACACCAGATACTGTAGGCTTGGGAGAAGGACCCAGCAACCCACTCCCAAAAATCAATCTGCCATTGAAAACCCTATGAATAGCAAAGAAGCACTGACAATAGTGTTTTGTCTGTTGTACATAGGGTCCCTATGAGTCAGATACTGACTAGACAGCACCTAACAACAACAATAAGCTGGTCCTCGGAGCAGTCCAGTTGTGTGGTGGCTGGTTCCAATTGCCAAGAGCAGCAGCTGCCACAGGTAGAAAGCAGGCTCCTCCTGGGTCATATCACAGGGCCTACGGGCAGCTGCTGTTTGTCCAAGGAGTCAGTCCATTGTGTTTCTGATTGGAAGCCATGTGGGTTCCAGAGCCATGTCCCAAACCTTGACCTCCTGCCTTGTCTTTGCCTAGGTTAGGCCCAGGATTCCCTAAGTGCGGATAAGTTTGGCTTTCAGCCTCAGTCAACTGTTATCCTGCCCAGTGCAGTTACTAATTGCGTTCATGGAGCAATGTAACATCTGTAGCCCACTAAGTGCCAGACCCTGGGAAGTTGTTCACCTGGATTTTCTCTCTGAACTCCCTAGGTGGTCAGGACTACTAATAACTTCATTTCATAGAAAAAGAAATAGTAAAGCTTGGGAAGCCTACTGTTTCTGCCCCTCCTGTTGTCTCCAAACCCCAAACCAGTACAATGAGTTTCGCCTCCTCCAGATTCCAGCATACAGTAGGTGTTCAATCAGGGATCACTGGATATCGTTCTGGTAGAACAGACTTGCAAAATGGCCTCACCCATTATCCTGTCACTAACTCCCCAAGATGTCTTCACTCCAATAAATGACCATAACAGCAGCTGCCATTATTGGGTACTTTCTGTGGAATCTCGTGCCTTTGACAGTGGATTGCTGTCACCAATTTATAAAAAGGAGACTGAGTCTCAGACTGACAAACCCAAATTCATATACCCATGCCTACAACAGCAGGATTCCAACCTCTGAGGATATCATCTCAGCACCCCATTAGCCAGGTGCTCCCCAGGGCACATGACCCCCACCTCTATTTCCAAGCTAGGTGCCTCACTCCTTCAACCTCTTCCCTTGGGCAATTCTCCAGGAGGTGTCCCTTGATTGTCTCTGGGTCTCCTTTATTTTTATCTGTATTGGTTTATCTGTATCTGTATTGTTTAACTGACACCCTGCACACACACACACACACACGCACACACGCACACACACACACACACACACACACACACACACACGCACACACACACACACCCCTAGGGGCCTTAGCAGAAATGGTGGCGAGGAGAAAGAAGTATAGCCAGGAGGGGCATTAGATTTGTGCCGGCTCAGGGTGGAAGAATGCAAACTCTAGCTGCTGGGCCTGCTTCCCGCCCCGGCGCAGTTCCGCAGGTGGCCACTATATGGCGCATGGCTCTCTCGAGCGGAGCTTGCAGTAAGAAGATGTGGTCACCAGATGGTGCCCGAGGCCGCAGCTCTGCGGACAGGGCCCGGACAAGGGTGGAGCCCAGCCTGCCGGCGGGTCCCAAACCGATCCCCGTGGCTCCAGTGCACGTGACCCGCCACCGCTTGCTGTCTGAGCCATGCCCCAGACCTTGCTCCGGCTCTCTGTACCCGCCGCGCTGGCCCTGGGCTCGGCAGCGCTGGGCGCCGCCTTCGCCACTGGACTGTTCTTGGGTGAGCAGGGCTTGGTGGCAGCAGCCCCCGCGGGCAGGCAGGTGGACGGCGAGGGGAGGCCGCGGAGCAGAGACAGCGAATCTGCTCACATGGCCATAGCTCAGAGCTCTGACCCAGCATCCTCTCCCTGGCAGGGAGACGGGGCCCCCCATGGCGGTTCCGGCGACAGCAGCGCCTGCTGCCCCCTGAGGATAATCCCCTGTGGCAATATCTGCTGAGCCGCTCCATGCGGGAACACCCGGCGCTGCGGAGCCTGCGGCTGGTCAGTGGGGCAGGGGGCGGGAACAGGCATCCACCTCGGGCTTGGTGAGTCCCAGTGGCTGTGTGACCTTGAGGTGGACGGGATCCCTCTCTGGGCTTCCTGGTTCCCAGACCCGTTGCTCTGGGTGTTCCCTGAGGGCCAGTCCCTTCTAGGCCACGCCCACATCCCAGTCCCTGGGGGTTTCGGAACCTGTGGCGAGGGTGGATGACAGGCAGGGCTGGTGTCACCCTCATCCCACACGCAGCTGACCCTGGAACAGCCGCAGGGGAATTCCATGATGACTTGTGAGCAAGCCCAACTTCTAGCCAACCTGGCACGGCTCATCAAGGCCAAGAAAGCACTGGACCTGGGTAGGAGCGCGCGGCCCGGATTGCTGGGGGTCCGGATCACTGGGCTGTACCCGACCGACCCTGGGCTGAGCCCGACCATGTCTCCTTCCCCAGGCACTTTCACGGGCTACTCCGCCCTGTCGCTGGCCCTGGCGCTGCCCGCAGCCGGGCGCGTAGTGACCTGTGAGGTGGACCCGGGGCCCCCGGAGCTAGGGCGGCCTCTGTGGAGGCAGGTGAGTGTCCTACCCACCTGAGGCCGCGCTGGCTGAGGCCAAGGAGGCATGCTGGGCCTGCTTTCGCTCCTTCCGCAGGCCCAGATGGAGCACAAGATAGACCTTCGGCTGAAGCCCGCCTTGGAGACCCTGGGTGAGCACTGGAGCAGGAAGGGCAATGGCTCCATTTCCTAAACGGGCCACTGGGAGCTAGCTAGTGACCAGGTCTGTCCAGAGGGCTGAGTGCACTAACGGCACCCCCCACCCCAACCGCCTGGCCTCATGGTAGGCGGCCACACTCGGGTGAAAGGGCCGGCGTCCTGAGCGGCTGGGCCTACCAGGATTACCGTCCGTCCCAGCGCCTGGGCCGGCCTGGACAGAGGCTTCTGGCCAGGACTGCAGACTCAGTCACGTGTGCCCCTCTCTCCTCCGCAAGACGAGCTCCTGGCGGCGGGCGAGGCCGGCACCTTCGACGTGGCGGTGGTGGACGCGGACAAGGAGAACTGCGCCGCCTACTACGAGCGTTGTCTGCAGCTGCTGCGTCCTGGAGGCGTGCTCGCTGTCCTGCGAGTAAGCGCTAGAGCAGGGCCAGAAGAAAGCACCCCCTCGGGGCTGGGTCCCCAGCTCTTCCCTGGGAAGGGTGAATCTTAGGCTCCTCCCCTCACGCTCTTGGAGCTGGTGCGCGCTATCCCCTGCTCTGGGTCCTGGGTCTCCAGTCCTCGCCCCGCCTCCTGCTCAGGCACCTCCCTGAAGCCCCGCCTGGCTCCCCCCCTCGTGATGCCCCACCCCTCCGCAGGTCCTGTGGCAAGGAGAGGTGCTGCAGCCTCAGCAGGGCGACTCGGCGGCGGAGTGTGTGCGAAACCTAAATGAGCGCATCCGGCGGGACGCCAGGGTCTACATCAGCCTCCTGCCGCTTGGTGACGGCCTCACCTTGGCCTTTAAGATCTAGACTAGTTGGCCTCTAGGAAGTGGGCCTGAAGGAGGGAACCTGGCAACTTTTCCAGGCGTTGAGTTTTAAATCTCGTAATAAAGCGGGGCAGGGACACAAAGCCTCCTGAGCATCCCTATCCGGCGTTGAATGAGGCGGAGTTGAATGAGGCGGCACCCAGCACAAGCAACTTTTCCAGTGAAAGGGGACCTTAGGATCACTGTCATTCATGCCTCCCTGCCACCAGGAATTTGGCTCTATGGCCAGATTGGACATAGTTGACTGGGCCTCACCAGGGGGCAGAGGCCCCAGCTCCTCAGGCTTGTTTCCCCTTGACCAGGTCTGAAGGGTACTAGCAAGGTAGAGCTGGCATGGTCTCCATCCTACAACTGAGGCAGGTGAAGTCCCTGGTTCTGCGCAGCTGGGACTGGGTAGGGGGAGAGAACCACATCTGGGATCTGACAATGGGAGAAGGGCACTGCAGGACACCAGGGTTGTCACGGGTACTTGTATGGATTATGCCAGTTTGGAAAGTTTGCCCATGTTTTTACAGAACTAGGTGCTTCCAGCCTGCAGCCATAGCCCTGTGGAAGCTAAGCAGGGTTGGGCCTGGTTAGTACCTGGATGGGAGACCACCTGGGAACACCAGATACTGTAGGCTTGGGAGGACTGGGCAACCCCCTCCCAAAAATCAATCTGCCATTGAAAACCCTGTGAATAGCAGAGAAGCGCTGACAATAGTATTTCACCTATTGTACGTAGGGTCGCTATGAGTCGGATACGGACTCGAGGGCACCTAACAGGTGCTTCCAAGCTTCAGCTAAGCAGTGGAAGCAGGGTTCTTGTACTAGACCTGAGGACCTCAAGGTTGGCTTGCATATTTATCTACCATCCCCTCAAAGTCCTGAAGGTGAGAAGACCGCTGTCCATTGAAGTGTAGAACAGACAGGCCTGTGGTAGACCTTCAGTATGGCAATTTTTAACATACTTTCTAGAGGATAAAGAGCTTAAGGTTTTCCAGCACCAGCCTTTAGAGAGGATGTGGAAAAGGAGGCTTTATTGGCATTTTCAAGCCAGGTACCTGGCTTCTCAGGTTCTTCCCAGTGACACTGCCTCAAGACCTCAGACAGAAGGGGCACTGCCTAGAATACAACAGGGTTTGCCACCTGTCAAGATCAAGGTGGTGGAAGTGCACCTGGAGGCTGTAGGAAGCACAGCCACGGATGCTGCATGAACCTACAGCAGAGACTTGTAATCTGTTACTAGGATTTATCTTGCATTATGTACAATCCTCAGGACCCCAGCTTACCCCTATCCTTTCTCCTTGACTCTTAACATTACAGTCCATGAGTGACTAAGTCAAACTTACTTTAAGTAGATCCCTAACAAACTGGTAACTCACCAGTACACACTTCAGTCCAGAATATTGAGCCAAGTGGCCTCCAGCTGTAGCATGGAATACGCTGATTAGATGAGCAGCAGCCATCCGGGGGCTTCAGGTCTCAGCCAGCCCTACAGCCAAACTTCATCCCACCAGCAATTTTGGGGAGAAAGAGACTTTCAGAGAATCTATCTTCTAAAATGTGCCACCCTAGCCAATCCTTTGAGACAGAGTGGGACCAAAACGGGCTGGAAGGCTAGTCAGATTCTTGTCAACCTAGAAGTTTTTAGCATGTTATCATTTCTAAGGGGGTCCCGAAGTACCCCATTTTCTTATCTGTTCTCTCAAGTTTCAAGCTGAACTTCAGGTCTTGTATTCCAAATGTGTTCAACAACCAGAATCACCCATTAGTGACAATCATTCATGCCCAGATGGAATCCAGGTAAGGCCCAAAGGGGCTGCCCTTGGATTCATATATTCCAGCCCAGCTTTTCAGTCAATGTGTACTTGGAAGGAAATGGGTAATGACTTCTGAATAGGGCCTACATCCACACTGCTCACAGCCCCTCTACTTAATGACACCTAACTCCACCCATTTCCCACCCCACCAATCTAGGGCCTAGTTCATGTTCTGAAGCAATACTTCATAGGGATAGGGTTGTGTGAGTTACCTTTCAGCACCATCTCTACATTTTCCCCTCATTGCTTACTCTCCAACCATCCCTGGGGTTTAATGATTCAGTATCATTTTGCACAAATTTAGAAACTGAGGAGTGTGAGAAGTGTGTATCCTCTTATTATACTGTAGTCTCAAAAGGCTCATGGAACTATTCTAGGGACACAGGGAACTTTATGGCAGAGATTTAGGTGAAGAGCAAAATGCTCACCAGAAAAATTATGTATTAACTACATACCTGGAAGATTTGACCCTAGCTGGCAAATTTTTAACTCTGTAAATACTTGGAGCCATTAGTTACGTACACTTGTTTTATTCATAATTTGTAATGTTCTGGGATACCAAAAGTAATACTAATAATGGCTGAATTTAACAAAAAATCTTTTACCTCATCTCAAAACATCCACTGATCCATTTCATTCAATGGCAAGTCAATATTAAAAGAACATAAAAACAAACATGCACACAACTGCACGGTTTTCATAAAGGTCTATTTCATTATTGATGGGTAGCGCATTTAACAGTTAAATACATTTAAATAATGTATAGGTGACTGCATGACTGCAGCATTGGTAACTAGATAACCAATTCAACTAGAAACCAGCTAACAAGTAACTGTCTAAATGTTTAAAATACAGCTCTTGTTTAGATCTTCCTTTGTTTTGATCACCTTCTTAGGGGGAAAAAAAGCCTGCTGGTCACAATGGAAATATATTAAGGCCAAATCTTCTGATATCCATTCTCAGAGGTTTTCTTCAGCTGGATTAAGCCTCCAATTCCAGGGCAAGCCCAAGTTTGTGCCCGCCAGCATTAATGCTCTTCCCATCCACCAAAGCAGACAATGTAAGCTTTACACCTGTAAACAAAGCAAGTCACCATGATGGGCCTGAAACACTTTGCTCAGTCTTGTCTTCTCTGATAACATCCAGAGCCTGCCTGTCACCGCCTCAGCCTGCCAACCACCAGAGGGCGCTTGGAAGTATAGCGATACTAGTAAGAACTGGGTTGGTTAGGCAGACACCAAGTAAAATACCAAGTCACAGAGTATAAAAAGGTTAATAACAAATAAAAAGTTCCAGACAATACAACAATGTTCAATATACTATCCAGACAAAAAGACACTGGAGAGACTAAATCATAATTGGACCCTAGAAAGGGAAAGCAACAATAAAGCAACATTTGGGGACAAATGGGGAAATCGGAATACAGATTATACATTTAGGTAAATTATATGTACTTTTCTTAACTGTGACAATGGTATTGTGGTAATGAAGAAAAATATCTTACTCTTAGGCTATGCGTGCTATGGTGATGCGTGTAAATGTCTGTAAAACAAACATTTTTTAAAAGCCTGTGTGAAAAAGATATACAGACAGAAAGTGGTACACGTCAGTAACTAGTGAATGCAGAGGAAGGTGGGGAATCACTGTATCATTCTTTCACTTTCTTTTAGGCTTCAAAACAGTAAAAATAAAATTTGAGGGCAAAAGCCCTATGAGGAAGAGAAAAAAGTCATCCCCCCCAGTTTAAAACTTTGTTAGACAAAGGGTCTTAGAAATTGTGAACAGGAGAGCTCATTAGAAATACACAGAACACCCCATCCCAGACCTCCAGGATCAGAATCTGCATTTGAACTAAGACTCCCCTTATCCATGTGCAAACTCAAGTTTGAGAAATGCCACTCTAGATAACAAAGCAAGGAAGAAAATACTATGTAAAGTAAACAAGATTCTAAAGACAGAATCAAAGCAATGAGTAACTCTGATGAAACAGAAATTACTATAAGACATTCTAGACACAAGTGAAGAATGAGAATGGCGAACCTATAAATAATGAGTCAGTGCTTTCTTTGGTGTGACAACAATGTTGGGACTACAGAACATTCTTATTCTGAGAAGTATGAGGAGGGGTGTCATGATAAGCTGCAACTTCCAAATGGAGAAAAGAGAATAATCAGCTCTTCTACATGCCTGAAGGGTTTGCAAAGAAGATATGAAATGAAAATTAATTTTAAAACTATTGTCAAAACACTCCTACTTTACCAAGAATACTTACCAGGCCTCAGAGTCTGAGTGTATCCCACTCCAATTAAACTAGAGTTATTGACCTTTGCCTAAAATAAAATTCAAAAATATATGTAAGAAAAAATTTTGACTGGACAAAGATCTTACACGTTTCCCTATCATGCAACTGTGAAGAGTGCAAATTTTTAGTTCACATGTGATAAAATTTAATATTGTGCACAAAGACAAACAAAAATTAGACACCACTTAAAAATTATCCATCAACTCAAAATCAGATTGTGAGCAGGGCCAATAATACTCTTAACACCCATTAGATGTGTCAATGGCTGGGGTTTAGCTCAGTTGGTAGAGTGCTGTTCTGTGCTAAAACACTGGGTTCGATCCCTAGCACCAAAAAAATGGGAAAAAGCCCTGGCAGCCCACTCCAGAAACAATCAGTCATCTAAAACTCTACAAATAGCAAAGAAGCACTGACAGTGCTGGGCATGGCACAATGTCGGGGAGTGTTCCGTTCTGTTGTACACAGGGTTGCTATGAATTGGACCCAATTTGACAGCATCTAACAACAACAGAGCACCAATACAGCCCCAAAGTCTAATTACTCTCATGATAGTCCACGCTGAGAGGAGGCTTCAAGGGGGCGCTGTTTACCAATCTAGATCGCTGCCTTCCTTACACAATCTTATCATTTGAGGATTTAGTCACAGACTTTCAAGAGCTGGCAGGAACCCTGGGGAGCAAGATACTGTAAGGAGAAGCTCTCTTCAGCATTCTGAAGGCTATGGACTAAATGTATAAAGAACCCGTGAAAGAAAAAGATTTGGAATGATTTGGTGACTATACTCTTTTAATGTATAACATTAAAACCACAATCCAGAGAAAGAAATGGTGTACATATACAGGCAAAAGTTCACAGTTAAATGTGGTCATTCAACACTCTAGGCAAGTGTTCATGATCCACCCATGGCTATGTAAATTTTCTAAGGAAGAAACACCCCACTAATATTATTTTATGCCCAAAAAATTAAAAACCACAGACAACTGGATACAAGTTTCTTATTACTTAACAGCAATAGTCAACCATAGGAGGCTGGGGTTTAGCTCAGTTGGTAGAGGGCTGCTCTGCACTTTCTGAGGACCCAAGTTTGCTTCCCAGCACCCCCAAAACAGGAGAAGGACTTGGCAATCCACTCCCGGAGCAATCCTGAACAGTCATTGAAAACACTATAATGGTACCTGTGAGTCTGACCCAACTGGATGGCACCTAACAATAACAGCCAACCATAAAACTGTAATAGGTGCATTATGCAATGAATGCTTTGGGGTGCTGCTGGACTGGAGCAAGAGCAGCTCTATTTAGGTGGGAAATACAGGACCAATTTCCAAACTAATTCCCAGCAGTTACTCAATGACACATGGGTCCCAAGTTGCCTTCCTATTTTAGACTAGTATGTGAGAGGTACTTCTGTTGGCAGGAATTTAATCTGTGATGGTGCCACTGACATACTTTAAAGCAAACAGCAATGTAACTATAAGAGAATAGTGTGCTATGTTAATCCTGAGGTTTTTACTGCTATAGTGCAGTTAGACCCAGAGGAGGGAGTAATAAAGGAATCACTGCCTTGCCAAAGGGAAAAGCATTGTGGGTGCTTCTTGTTCTGAGTACAAGTATGCTACAGATAAAACCAGAAAGGGACTAAAACTTAACTGCTTAAATTATCAAAACATATTTGTCTGCAGGGATGAAGAGCACTTTAAGTAACAGAAGAAACTCTCATGGACAGTGTAATGCTCTTTCATTCCCAGTACAGGCAGTCCCTGACCTGTAAGCAACTGACACACATGAACAGCTGCTGACCTGCCTGAAATGGAAGCCAACCTCTCTGCCCCTCACACTGCACTCTCCTACCTTAACCCACTATCACTGAAGGGATAATCAGCAGAAAGAGCCTAAACAAAGAACTAGAGTGGCCAACCATCCTGCTTTGCCCTTTGAAGAGGGGGAGGGGTCCTCTAGATTTAGGCTTTTAGGGGACAGCCCCAGGCAATGTAAGATGTTCTACTGAGCCTAGAGAGGACAGATATCAAAAGACCTAGGGACTAATCCTGTTTCTACTCCTCTACCCACCCGCTACAAGTAGTGCTAAGTCCTTCCCTTGCCAAGCTTCAGTTTCTTCACCTGCAAAAATGCCATGTGTACCAATAACCCCTCAGATCAAATCCAAAAGATATTTCATAAAACATAAAAAGAAAAAAATCAAAATAATAATTAAAGTACTATTATTCTCCAAACACAAGTAACAAATGCCCAGGGCACAAATAATTGGCTACACCTGGGCTTAGGCAAACTTGGGGCTTAGGGTTATTATCAATACTAATTCAGTAGCTTTTGAGGTTAAAAGACCTTCTGTGGCCTGGCCTCAAAATCACACCTCTAAAATTGTTTCCACAGGAATCACAGTTAAAATTTTCAACACAACTCAATATGCCCAAAGATTAATTCCCATAACCAAAACCCTACTACTCTAAGCCTGTAATAGTACTCACAGAAATGGAAGCAGTGGGATCCAACTGATACTTAGCTGCAATGCCAAAACGAGTGCAGTTGGTACCGGATGTCCAAGCAAGATTTACTGAAGTGTCAAGATCTTCACATACTTTCTGATAAATTGATCCTCCAAATTCTGTCCCATCATTGCTATAAGATATTTAAAAACAGTAATCTAAAATAGACAATGTAATCATTTCTAAGGCACGAGCTAATATTCTAGCACTATATTTAAACATAAGCCACTGGTAGAGCTAGGGAGGTAGCTCAGTGGTAGAACACTTGCTGAGCAGGTGGGAGGCCTTGGCTTTGATCCCCAGAACCAGTAACAAAAAGAAAATCTCCACTGATCATGTTGGTCTTTAGTATTCCCCTAAAAACTGAAAATCTTAAAAGGTCTTTTCCTAACTCCTATCTCCAATACAGGGATTAGTAAAATAAATCACAGTACATTCATCCAGTGGAATTACCACACTGCTACAAACGTTATAAAATGCATAATACTATGGGAAATTAAGTAGGGAGAAAGGACTTTATAACAGTTTTTTTGGCATGTATTTTATAGACAGACTACACACACACATACACACACACACACACACACACCCCAACACATAAAAAAGTGATGTAAGAGGTATGGCTCAGGGATAGAATGCTTGCCTAGCATTCATGAGGCTCTAGGTTTGATCCACAGCACCCCCATCCAACACAAAAAAAACATTTATTAAAGATAACATATCTAACTGATAGGATTATGGGAAATGGTTTTCTTCTTTGTGCCTGTTATTTATCAATACGCTGCTTTTATCTTGGAAAGAATGTTAAAGAATTTTCCATATTATCTAATCTAGGTTAGGTAGAAGCGTACATTTTAGGCAATCCCATCAAATTAGCCCCTTGTACATCATAAATGACTAAGTCAAATAAATATACTGCCATTGTCTAATGTCTCTTCTAAAAATATAAAGCACATCAAGCCTCAAATAAGGTAAACACTTAACTCTCTTAACCTTCCTAGCACCTGAAGTCATACTAACTTTTTTTTTTTACTATGGTTCTGAAAAGCATCCTAGAAATAGCCAGGGATGACTTTTTTCTTAATGTTAAGAGAAATTCTTTAGGATGAAAGTAGATTAATAAACGATTTCTGCAGACAGCATTCAGTACCATCCTCTGAGGCCCACATCACAATACCCTACCAAAAAATAAATAAATAAATAAATAAATAAATACTTACACATTAGTGTGTAGCTGAAAATCCCCAGTCCTATAGCCCACTGCAAAGTTATTCCTTGTCAGCTTTGATTTGGCACTGTCAAAGGTCATCTGGTACCCAGCAAGCCAGCCCTCATAACCAAAGACAGCTGAGCCATGGATTGCAGGTCCAGCAAAATCAAAGTCAACATCACAACCAAGGTTTATACACTCCCTCTTATAAGAGGACTTGATTTTGCCACTTTTCTTTCTGAAAAAAGAACAAACTGACTTAAAATTGATGCCAATGAAAAAGATTTACAGATCTAACTTATGCACAGAGGACACAAAACAGGTTTAAATAAATTGCAGTCTGACTATTGGAAAGTAAAATAAGCAGTAACACAATCACATGGTTAAAAAATAGCTCAATGGGTGCAGGACCAGTGGTGCACATCTGTAACCCCAGCGACTTTGAGAGGCAAAGGTAGGAGGATCACAAGTTCAAGGCCAGAGGGAGCCTTTATAATTTAGCAAGACTGTGTTCTCAAGAAAATAAAAATAAAAATAAAAATAAAAAGTAGACTGGGACTTAATGATACAGCACTTGCAAAAGCATGCATGAGGCCCTGGGTTCAACTCCCCAGTACTGCAAAAGAAAAAGAAAACAAAAAACACTCAATGAACTAAATAGGAAGGCTGCTTTGAAGAACTGGCAATTAGTCACCAAAAATCCCCAAGTGAAGTACCCACGTTACTGCCACAATGCAAAGAGACAAATATTTGAAAGAAAACGACAGCAACCATAGTGTTCCAAAAGCAGAAACACAGATTAACCAGTACAAGGTAGTTTAGTAAACTGTCAAACAACAAATGGGCATCTTTCTTGAGAGGGTAAGAGAAAGGCTTTTAAAATTAATGTGGATAAAAATACTCATGCTTACCCTGTGTTTGGTGAGAAGGTAGTATCAAATGTCAGTTTCAAACCCTGACAAATCTATTTTGGAAGAAAAAGAATTTATGTTCAGCTTTATTTCCCTTTTCAAATACAAAATTAAAAATTAATGTTAAAGCACATTTTCAAAATGTTACCTGGTCTTCAATTGCGATTTCTGTTCCTAGAGTGTTATCAGTGTTCCATTTTTCTGTGAAAGTCAGACCATACTCACACCATTTGTATTTGGTCTCTAAGGTCCCAGTAACTTTACCAGTGTCTGTATTAGATGAACCAGATGTTGAGAATTCCTAACAAGACAATAAATAATTTCATGAACCTTCTAAGCCTGAAAGATCCTACTTCCTAAATTACATAATACTCAGAACTCTTCACACTGTGCTACTCCCTAAGCATATACAGGAGTGACAAATTAGCCTTTAAGTAACTACTACCTTATTTACAGCTGACATTTCCAACCTATCACTCACAAATTAACCTGTAACTAATTCTCAGGTAAACAACAAACTGTACTGCCTTAAAGAAAACTTCTGCTACGGCAGTATTATTTGGAATTCAAAACTAAATGGGGAGGGGTTGGGGATGGAGTTCAGTAGTAGGCTTGCCTAGCACATGCAAGACCACTGTTCTATGCCTAGTACTAGGGAGAGGGAAAAGGAAGAAAAAAAAAAAAAACACCAATGGAGGAAAAATGGCTGTTTCAACACTACTTCCAATGTATTTGACATTGAATGAAACACTAAATATGTCAGTATGGTTCATCAAAGATCCCATTGCTGAAATCAGAGTTTATAAGAACCGAGGCTCTATTTTTAGAAACTGTTTCCTGAAAATTCTTAAAAGAGAAAAAAAGCACCCCACAGTAACAGGAGCCTTTATCATAAACTAGACATTTTTTAAAAATTCTTTGATAATCCCAATATTGTTTTTCTGAAATATAGAGCCTTCAATTAGGTTTCATGCTTTCCCAATCATCTTACACATTCTTATTTTTAAAGAAAAGTAGGGGGAGGGACTTACAGCTTTGTTTCTCATACATAATATAAACTATACCTAACAACAACAATGTATAATGGACATAAGTATAAAAAATAATCTAATACAGGGATCAATGTGAAATGCACTATAAAATGTTATGTTTGTAGTACATAGAAGTAATTTGCCGTCCCTAATGCACACCAAGTAAAACAAAAGGATAACATGAAGGAGGGCTTATCTGAAATTTAAAATTTGCTACAGATAATCTAGGGTGGGATTTAGCTCAGTTGGTAGAGTGCTGCTCTGCAGTCTCTGAGGTCCCGAGTTCGATTTCCAGCCCTGCAAAAATGGGAGAAGGATGTGGCAACCCACTCCCAAGGCAATCCCGAAACAATTTGCCATTGAAAACCCTATGAGGGTCGCTATGAGTCGGATACGACTTGACGGCACCTAACAACAACAACAACAACAGATAATCTAAGTTCTTAATAATTTTACAGAGTTCAATAATAAGCAGGAAATTGAAATATAAAGATAAAATATACTTTATTCAAGATAAAATATACTTTAAAATGTCCTCTCAGAGCCAGGTGCAGTGCGCATGCCTGTAATCCTGGCAACTCAGGAGGCAGAGGCAGGATGATTGCAAGAAGTTCAAGGCAAGATGCAACCTGTGTAATTTACCAAGACTCTGACTCAAAATAATAAAAAACTAAAATTGGGCTGTGGGTGCAGCCAAGTGGCAGAGCACTTGCAAAGTATGTGCAAAGCCCTGGGTTCAACCCCCAAGTACCACAAAAATAAATAAATAATAAAATAAAATGCCTCCCTGATGGTTCTAATTTACAATTTTTCTACTAATGATGGTTCTACACTTTGACCACAGGAAAGATGGCTGACATGAAATAATAAAAAACTTTGATTACATGAGCAAATGCCTGCAGCCATACCACTGTGGCATCTGTTTCTGTCAGATCTCAGAAGCCATGCAGGGTCGGACCTGGTTAGTACTTGGACAGGAGACCACCCGGGGAACACCAGGTGCTGTAGGCTTGGGAGGACCCGGCAACCCACTCCCAAAAAACAATCCACCATTGAAAACCCTATGAATAGCAGAGAAGCACTAATAATACTGTTTCACTTATTGTATGTAGGGTCGCTATGAGTCAGACACCAACTTGACAGCACGTAACAACAACATGAGCAATGTATAGTGAAATGCATGTATGGAAATGTCATAATGAGACCCATTAAGTTGTACATTAAAACTTACCAATAAAAGTTTAAAAAATAGCAACAATTCTATTTTTTAAAAAAAGAGTTTGATTGGAGCCAGGAGCAGTGGATCTGGCTTGTAATCCCAGCAACTTGGGAGGTGGAGGCAGGAGGATCACAAGTTCAAGACCAGAGGCCACCTGCGTAACTTAGCAAGACCCTGTCTAAAAATAAAAAGTAAAAAAATGGGCTAGGGATGCAGCTCAATGATACAGTACTTGCAAAGCATGCATGAGGCTCTGGGTTCAAGCCCACAGTGCTGCCAAAAGGAAAAAAATAAATAAAAAAGAAAAAAAAACTTTGATTGGAAACTGTGACACCTGCAGAGTGAAGAAATATCAAAACTGTATCAATGGGGGAAAGATCAGTTATCCTTCACCTGAAAAATAGAGCATTTGTGAGCTGAGTGCAGTGGCACAAACCTGGAATCCCAGCAACTTGGGAGGCAGATGCAGGAGGATCACAAGTTTGAGGCCAGAGGTAGCCTATGTAACTTAGCAAGACTTTGTTTCAAGGCAAAAAATAAAAAAGTGGCTGGGGATGAGGCTCAGTGATACAGCACCTGCAAAATATGTGTGAGGTCCTGGGTTCAGCCCCAGAGTACTACACACCAAAAAAAAAAAAAAAAAAAAAAGGGAACAACATTTGTACGACTACTGTTCTGTAGTTAAACAGATCCATATCCTCAAGTCATATATACAATCTCCTGAAATTAGATGCTTTAATTAAAAAGAATTTATAATCAAAGCCTGACACTCACTTTCATACTAAAATGTCCCGTGCTACATTAGGAAAAAATATGATATAAAATTAGGAGTCCTAGTATCCGGTTCTGGGTGTCATTTTCTAAATGAGTCACACTAAGGAACCCACTTAACTTTTTAGTGTCTGTTTCCTCAACTGTCATCACAAAACCTACCTCTGGAATGACATTGTGAAAGCTTTGCTCATTTTCATGAAATCTATACAAAAGGATATCATTATTAAAACAATATATATAAAGCATGTTCTTCCAGCAGATAATTTAAATGGGAAATGTGTAGCAGTAGCAACTGTTAATCCTGAGTGACAATGATTAATGACTATAGGCCCCACCTATGCCATCCATCAGCCCAGACATCAAGAGTCAACCTATACAACATGCCAAGGAATCATGAAAACACAAAAACAATAGCACCCTGAGGAACAAGAACCAGGGCAGATGACATTAATAGTGGAAGTATTTACCCCATCACTATGCATTTTGGCTTCTACATTCTGAAGTGGCCCAAACATCTCTGCAGCTTAAGTAAGAAACAAGCATTAATGAGATTTAAATATGGCCAGGTACATATTACAGCATCAGTACCCTGATCATTAAATTATACACATTAAGTATAACCAAAAACATACTTTATCTAATCCAGTTCTTATAAATCCTTCATGATCTTAAAACTACTTCCATATAACTTTCTCCTATTCTATCTACACTAAGCCTTTCCAACTCAACAAAGGTTTTTGGTTTATCAATGTAGCACTTAACATAATTCTCTGATTATTCCCAGTTTAAAGATTATCTTGTCTCTCCAACCAGAAAGTAAACTTTTCAGCTTTTTACAAACACAAGGGCTGAATCGTCTTTCATCTTTTTAGAAGGCCTTTGGTGTTTCAACAAATACATAGTGTTTATAAAGAACCTCAGCAGATATTAAAAGTGGGAAAACACACATACACTCCAGGTTGGCAATGCAGATCAGTGGTAGAGTTGCAAAGCCCTGGGTTCAATCCCCAGCAACATCATCAAAGAAATGTCTAATCACTGTTCTGTAATGTATTAACCAAGTCAGTCATTTAACCAAAACTAAATATTCAGGCTTCCTTGTGGACCAATGAAACCAACCATAGGACAAATATAAAACCCCAGAAGCTCAACAAGACTAAGTATTAGAAACTATAACAGGATTAAGTTTCATAAATATCAGTTATTTGGCCTACATCAAGAATTTTAACAACACAACCAGCAATATTCTAATACGTACACAATACAGTCACCCCCCAAAACAATCTCAAAACAAAAAGCAAGAAAAAATTAGAGCAAGAAAAAAATTACACAAAATTAATTTTTACTTTACTCCTCTTGTAGGAGTTTGTTATGAAGGCTCAACACCCATATATCAAACTAAACTCTTCAAAAATATTCAAACCAGAACTCCATAAACTCATAAAATGCATGCAGAAATCTCCATATAGGATTGCTAGAATATGGCCATTATATGAATGATTAGTATACTCAAATAAGTTACTAAATACTTTTATGCCCAAAGCTCTGACAGGTATTAATAGAAAGGGTTACAAAAAGTCTAAGAGTTTCCTGCCTTCAAGCTTGTAATCTATCTAAGTAAACAGAAACCCAAATAATCAGTCTTTCCCATGTTCTTTGTCCATATATAGTAATGCAGATATACATAGTAATATGGCAAAAGACTCCATGAAAATCAGAAATCAAAGTCAAAATTAATCAGATTACATGCAAATCGCTTAAAAGAAATTGTCTTCTGCCTCTTTTTTTTTTTTTTTTTTTTTTTGCGGTACTGGGGGTTGAACCCAGGGCCTCGCACCTGCATGCTCTGCAAGTGCTGGACCACTGAGCTGCACCTCAGCCCATTTTTTTTTACTTTTTGAGACAGGGTCTCACTAAGTTACGCAGACTGCCTCTGGTCTCGAACTTGCGATCCTCCCGCCTCTGCCTCCGGAGCCGCTGGGATTACAGGCGTGCGCCACCGCGCCCGGCCGCTTCTGCCTCTTCTTTAAGGCGAAACAAGTGGACACTTTTCAGTTATGATTATTTTATGGATCAAAAAATTATAAAGGTTCATTAATACTTATTAGATAGCCAACACTCACCACACCACTGCACGACTTTGTTTTCACATCCAGTTTCACCAACCCAAAGCCTTTGAAAAGCAGAGAGCAAAAGATAACAAAATGATTCTTCTGTGTAAGAGATATATACCTAATGTTGACAGCACATTTAAAAAAAAAAGATTTCACATATCTACAGGATAAATATGTATTGATACACAATATTTACATGCAATTTTTAAAGTAGTTCTACTTAAACTGATTTGATAAAAGACAGAACATCTCCTTCCTGCTTTGCCTAAGCTGTTGGTGTACAGGTGGCTCCCACCCCCACCCCAAAATACTTCTAAACCACATTTAAACCTAAACATCAGATCAGAAAATAAGTTGGGTTTCAATCTCAGCATAGCCAATAGTTTACCAGACATGTAAGACATTTACCCCGAAGGGGTATTTCCAGTAATCTAAAGGGAGGAGAGGGTGTGTGGAATGAACTCTTCAAGAAAATACCTATCTATTTAAAAAAGCTAGTAATCTTTTGAATGGTATCAGGAGTCACAACCACAAAAGTGAAACAGTATATCACAACTCTAGTCAACCAAGGCCCAAGCTGCTACAACTAAAGAAAATGAAAGCACAAGCTGCCCTTTATTAAGGGTTAAAATTCATGAAGTATAGTTTGAAAAAACTGTGGGAAACTGCAGTGTACCATAACATCTATTTTGCAGAAGTTTAATCTAAGAGGTATCTAATAAAAGAATTAATGCAGTTAAGATATTTACAATTTGAAAAAATTGATTAATTTCCCTACAGGATCCAAGCACACATTTTCATTTTATGTCTAAAATTAAAAAGTTCTTACCAAATCCTTTGTTGAAAATATCTCTGGCAGCTTTGCCAAGGTCAGCATATGATGGAGGGATACACATTGCTGGTAAGAAGAAATATTCCAGGGTTAATATTCCTGTTCTCCCACCTGTCCAAAAACTAAACTAAGACCCACCTTTTAGGCCAATCTACTGGAATTACATTTTTGATGTCCTCAGAGGCCACCATTAAAATGATTCATAATGATTTATGAAAGAGATATCCCTGAAAAGGCTTGGTTCAAATATGGATAACCATTCAGTTATATAAATTTGTAAAAGTCTTTCAAAAACAGAAGTTGTCTTTCTATCCCTAAATTTACAGTGTCTACAGGCTTACTTCATGGAACAAGACTGGTACAAAGCCAAGCACCATGGTCCATGCTTGTAATCCCAGTGACTTGGGAGACTGAGGCAAGAAGACTGTTAGTTCCAGGGCAGAAACAGCCTGCACAACTTATTGAGACTCTGTCTCAAAGTCAATAAAGGGGGGTTGGGTTTACACCTCAGTGGTAGAGCACTTGCCCAGCATGCAAGAGGCCCTTGGTAGTACTACTACAAAAAAAGAAAAGGAAACGAAAAGGCAGAGCAAAGCATGCCTGCCACCAAGAATCACACGTGTGTGTATGTTTGCCAAAATACACAGGGATAAGCTGATTTAACTAAATGAGACAAAAATCAAAACTTAAGACTATGTCCTTTCCCCTGACATATCCCTTAACACCCTCCTTGAGATCAAAACCACCATTCAAGAGTGGGAAGAAAAGGGAATATAATATTCTGAGAACTTAAATATTACGAAGTAGAAAAAATACGACCATCCATATTCCACTCTTATGTCTACATCAACTTAATATCAAATAGCACTTCAAACATATTAATATGACTCCCAAGTCGAGGGCCAATGCAGTAAGGCTCAAGGGCAAGCAATCTGAGCGCTCACACCAGCTCATTCATTGTATAAAGCTCGTCCACACCCTTAGGAGCACATGTAATGACCTTGCGTTCTCCCCGCAAGGCAAATAACTACTTCCTCTAGGAAAACGACTGACCTAATTCCTCCCCAAGCGGAATCCAAGAGTTAATAACTTTCTGCTTCAGAATTTCTCAAAGACTCGTCCAAAAGCTAAAGGAGAAACCGGCCCTGGGCCCGAGCCCCCTATCCGAAATCCAGGAGTCCGACCCCTACTCAGCAGAGGCAGTGATCACACCACGGAATGGCCACAGAAAGAGGCCGACTTTCCAAGTCTTTGGAGACATGGAGGGGGTGGGGCGGGAGACAAGCTTCGGTTTTCTGGTCGACAGGTTTCGACTCGGGGACCCTGCAGCCCTGTCCCACAGAGGTCCCTGCTCTACTTACGCCGCGCGCAGCTCTGTCCGTAAGTCGCCATGGCGAGGCCGCGGGAAGAGGTGATCTGTGGAAGCGACAGGAAGTGCGGTCAGCGAGGGTCAGAAGAAGGTCAAGGGGCCAAAAGGGGGTCTTGGACAGAGGGGCTCGGGGCCGCGGGGCAGCGCGGCCATCTTAGAGAGCCGGAGCCGACCCCAAGTCCGGCTCAGGCCTCCTGCTCAGCCCCACGGCCCAGACCCAGGGATTGGCGTGAAGTAGGTGCTGCGGTACCTGGTGGTCTCCTGAGGGGCGCCGCCGCCGCCGCTCGGCTAGCAGCTGAGGCCACTCGGCTCGCTTAGGCTCGGGCTGCAGCTGCCGCGGCTGGAGGGCGAAGTGAAGGAGACACCGTTCCGCCCGCCGCAACCCTGTCCTCTCCCAGCCAGGACCCGGCCGCTGCCGCCCGGGCTGTCCACCGCGCCTGCCACTGCAGTGTCGCCCGCTGCTCACGCTAACCTGCTCCGCAGCGGCCACGTGAACCGAAGATACCCCTGCCTCTGTAATGGACTGCCTCCGTCCGTCGGCAGGGCCCCGAGGAGCAGAAGCCGCCGGGCCTCGGGTCAGGCAGCGACGAGGGCAGCCCTAGAGCCGAAGGGGCGGGGAACGGCGGAGGCAGCGCCGCGGCACCCGCGCGGGCGGGGGATGGGGCGGAGGCCCCACGCGCGTCAGGGGCGGGGCGGGGCGGGGCATCGGGCGCGCTCCGCGTCGTCACGTACGATTCTCCAACGCCCTCAGCGCTGGTGAGAGTTTCCCCTGGAGCAGTCCTTACAGAGGTGCTTCAGGAAGGAGTTGGCTGGGCGTTACCCTGTGTACCCTAAGCTGATGCTGCGTGCTCTTCTGAAAGACCGCAGGCCTCTCCAGGCCCGTGAAGGAACCTGCGGGGCACGAGGGCGCCACCTACAGTCCCCGCTCCCTTCCTGCCGTCGTCCACAGCCCACTTGGGGTGTCATTGCCGGACGGGGGCTGGGCTGTGTACCTGAAGGGCTCTCCGGGGCTGCCCCTTCCCCGCTGTTACCTCAGGGTAACTTTTCTTCAGTCTCCTCCCCAACTCGGGCGTGGAACGGCTTTAACACTTGTACAGAACCTTGGCTTGTTGTTGTTAAGTGCCATCTAGTCGGTATCCAGCTCATGCTGTTAGGTGCTGTTGAGCCGGTATCCGACTCATAGCGACCCTCATGGGGTTTTCAATGGCTGACTGTTTCGGGATTGCCTTGGGAGTGGATTGCCAGGTCCTTCTCCCATTTTTGTGGTGCTAGGAATTGAACTCCGGACCTCAGAGACTGCAAGGTAGCACTCTACCAACTGAGCTAAATCCCAGCCCGTCCAACTCATAGCGACCCTCATAGGGTTTTCAATTGCCGAGTGCTTCGGGATTGCCTTGGGAGTGGATTGTCAGGTCCTTCTCCCATTTTTGCGGTGCTGGGAATTGAACTCGGGGCCTCAGAGACTGCAGCGCAGCGCTGTACCCACTGAGCTAAATCCCAGCCCAAAATTATAATACTCAATACATCTAAATTATTTAGTTGTTGTTGTTAGGTGCCATTGAGTCAGTATCCAACTCATAGCAACCCTCATAGGGTTTTCCCAGCCCAAAATTATAATACTCAATACATCTAAATTATTTAGTTGTTGTTAGGTGCCATTGAGTCAGTATCCAACTCATAGCAACCCTCATAGGGTTTTCAATGGCTGTTTCAGGATTGCCTTGGGAGTGGGTTGCCAGGCCCTTCTCCCATTTTTGTGGTGCTGGGAATTGAACTTGGGACCTCAGAGACTGCAGCGCAGCGCTCTACCCACTGAGCTAAATCCCAGCCCCAAACCTTGGCTTAGGGAGCCTATAGTTTGCCCAGGGCCTAGCCTCCTGTGCATGAGAGCCCTGAAGAAAGTGTAGGAATCATGCTGACTAGGTATTAAAATACTGCACCCAAGCTCTCTGGATGTTGTAGGAAGCGTAAGGAAGTGAACGGAAGAATTAAGCAGGCAAATGAGATAGAAATGGGGTCAAATGGGTTTTGGAATCAATCATCTTAATATGTTAGCCCGTAGTTTCCTCATCTGTAAAACTGACAAGGTTAAATTAGAAGTGTTTTTTGTTTTGTTTTGTTTTCTGGCAGTACTAGAAGGTTGAACCCAGGGCCTCACGTATGCTAGGCAAGCACTCTACAGCTGAGTTTTAGCCCCTAGCCATATTTTTATTTTTTATTTTGAAACAGGGACTTGCTAAATTATGCAGGTTGCCTCTGGCCTGGAACTTGCAGTCCTCCTGCCTACCCATCCCAAGTTGCTGGGATTACAGGTGTGTGCCACTGTGCAAGGCAAGACTTTTTTTCTTTGTCATTATTCTCTAAACAATGCAGTATAACAACTAACATAGCATTTACGTTGTTAGACATTATAAGTAATCTGGAGATGATTTAAAGTATACAGAAGAACTAGCATGGTGGCACACACCTGTAACTCTACCAGTCAGGAGACTGAGGCAAGAGGATCCCAAGTTTGAGGACTACCTAGACTACATATCAAGACCTTGTCTCAAAAAACCAAACAAATAGCCAAATAGGGTGACACACCTGTAATCCCATCTACTGGGGGGGTGGAGACAGGAGGACCCTAAATTTGAGGCAAGAGGCAGCCTGTGTAATTTAGCAAGACCCTGACTCAAAATTAAAGAAAAAAAAAAAGAAAAAAGAAATAAATGTGTTGGGGTGCAGCGTGGTGGTAGATCACTTGCAAAGTATGTGTGAGGCGCTGGGTTCAACCTCCAAGTACCAAAAAAAAAAAATTACTTAAAAAAATAAATAATACAGAAGGATATGTGTACCCTGCACCTGCTCTTTTGTTCTTTTGAGACAAAGTCTCACTAAGTTGTTCAGCCACCTCTGGCCTTGAACTCACAATCCTCCAGCCTCAGCCTCCTGAGTAGCTGGGGTTACAGGCATGGCTTATGTATTACTTTGTTGATGCACTTCAAAGTCAGTTATAGACGGTACACTTTACCCTTTAAGTACTTCAGCATGTATATCATAAATAAGAGTTCAATATTTGTTTATAGTTCTTTTAAAAGTAAAAACTATCAGTTAAAAACAGTCTGCTTTATCTATCAAATTCTTTAATAGAGAGAGGTGTTTCTTATACAGCTGTCCCCACCCACCCATTGGTTCAGTATCTAATAATGATGACCCTAGTAATTAAGGAAAAACTCAGTACAAGTAACCACTGCTAGCACATGCGATGCACTTTCTTTGTTCCAAGCACTGCTCCAAACAGTTAATATGCTTTATTTAATTCTAATAACAACCCTCTGTGAGTTACTATCAATGAAATACATGAAGTGCGTGGTCCACGGTGCAGACCTGATTCTTTTAAGTGGTGGAGGCAGAATTTAAGCCAGATTCTGTCAGAGTCCAGAGTCCAGGGAACATGCTCTGAATGACCAGTCACACTGCATCCCATCACCAAACACTCACCCACTGAGGGTGACTAATATTTAAGGTACAAGGAGCCAGCTGTTTTGGACCATCCCTGTTGTAGCTTGCATCCACTGACAAAGATTATTGCCTTCAAATCTTTTCCCTGTTAATTTGTGGTAAGGGCTTAAGCCTCCACCATGAACGTAGTGGAGGAAGCAGGGAGCTGGCTCCTCCACAGACCTGGCACTGAGTCACCGCTGAGAATGTCTCCTGACTCCCATCCTATGCCTGCCTGCATCTGCTGTATGGCTGTCCTGTGTCTCAGGCTGGTGTGGGTGGCAGTGGCAGGAGGGTGAGGGAGAGTTCTGATGCCTGGGAAGTCACAAGAGCAATTTGGCTGCTGGCCACCTGGATCCTCCATACAGAGTGAGGCTGATGAGGAAGCCCAAGGGACAATGGGCCATTATTTCTAGCTGTGGGAGGTGGGTTAGTTTGTTACTGAATGATCTCCCATCCTTTCCACCAATCTGAGTTCTCCTGGAGCTTTTGTTGGACATGCAGCAACTGGATTTCAACTGACTCACATGCTGTACCAAGAGACCAGGGCGATCCAAGGGCTGATCAAGGCTGCAAGGACTGAGGATCAGGGATGGCTTTGAAGAGGCTTCCCTCTTCTCCAGTCACCTCTACACACCACTGCCTAATGAGCACAACTCTGAGTACACAACTCTGCACTTCCGAACCTTGACATGAAGCAGTCCACACATCGGGTTAAATACAGGCCAAAGCCCTCCACTATATGGCCTAAACCTAACTTTTTAAGTCAGCACAGCTTTGCTGAACACTAATTACACAAGGCATTAATAGAATTTACATATACAGAAAGAAATCCATGATCAAACAGGTTTAGGAACAGTTTTAGTAAACCAATATTTTGTTATGAGGAACTTATTGGAGGCCCCTATTGTAGGTGATGAATCTCTAAAGGAATGCATTATGGTCCCAGATTTTTCAAGAAGGATCTTGAATGGTTAGTGTTCCATAGAAAGTATGCCATCTTAAATATCATTCGCAATATAGCCACCCCTGAAATGCTGCCAATTCTTCTAGGCCTATCATGGCAAACATGAGAATGCACTGTTCAGATTTGCTGTGGTGAGGCACAGTGTGCTGACTGCTCTGGCTACTACCCCTCTGGACCCACAGAAGCCCCATACTGCTCCCTGCTGATGACTGGACATGGTAGGGGCATTCGTGATGGTCCATCCCTATAAAACATGAGACTCCTCTAACAGGCAGCTTTGGCTTGAAGATGGCCCTTTGTCTCAGCTGTCTTTTTTTTTTTTTTTTCAGTACTGGGGGGCTGAACCCAAGGCCTCATGCAAACTTTGTGAATGCTCTGCCAATGGGCTGCACCCCCAACCTCTTTTGTATTTTTTAAATTGAGACAGGGTGTTGCTAAGTTACACAGGCTGCCTCTGGCCTCCAACCTGCAATCTTCCTGCCTCCACTTCCTGAGTCCTTGGACTATAGGCATGTACCACTATGCCTGGCTCCCAGCCAACTTCTTTTAGAACTGTGTTGCTGAGACTCTTCCTACTATATCTTCCTTCTGTCCCAGATCACAATCTGAAGGTTCTCTCCTTTTCCTTTGTTCTTCTCAAGCACATCACTCAATACATCTTTTGCACATCTAATTCCACGTTCGCATCTACTACTCAGAGGACCTACACCAGCACACCTGTCTCAGGTGTTTATAAAGTCTGTTTGGATCTAGCTTTTACAGCCTCCGTCTCTTCTGGTCTGTATTGGGAGGCCTCACAGTGCAGTGGAGAAGCTCATGGACTCTGGAAGACAGCGGTACAGATTAGAATCCCAACCCTTAAGGAATTTCCTCAATGAGCTGTTCAATGCCGGATGATACCATCATCTTGTGAGGCATACAGGGATTAAATGAAATGTTAAAGTGTAGAGCAGGTGCTCAATAAGCAGAATGATCAGGATCATCTAGTCAGTTTTTTCTGCTTTTCCTTATTATGTTATAAACCCTTGAGGGTGGTTAGTGTGATCATCTTCTTTAACTCCTCTGAAGTGCCTGGGATATAGACCTTATTCACAGGAGGTCAACAACCAGCTGTTAAATTGTGTATGTGGAAAAATGGCAATTTGCAGAAGGAGAAGGACATATCAGAGAAGAAGGGCAGAAGAGCCAATTAGGAGAAGCAGGCTGAGTCCACAAGTGGTTTAGGGTATTATGAACACAGTTGACCCTTCCTTTTTTTTTTTTTTTTTTTTTTGCGGTACTGGGGGTTGAACCCAGGGCCTTGAGCTTGCATGCTTTGCAAGTGCTGTACCACTGAGCTGCACCCCCAGCCCATATTTTTACTTTTTGAGACAGGGTCTCATTAAATTACGCAGACTGCCTCTGGTCTCGAACTTGTGATCCTCCTGCCTCCACCTCCCCAGTGGCTGGGATTACAGGCCTGCACCACTACACCCTGCTCCAGTTCACCCTTTGTATCCATCAGTTCTACATCCATGAATTTGATCAATCACAAATCAAAAATATTCTAAAAGAAAATTGCATCTGTAGGCAGGCACCGTAGCACATGTCTGGAATCCCAGCAACTTGGGAGGTAGAATCAGGAGGATTGGAAGTTCGAGGCTACAAGTAGCCGGTGCAATTTAGCAAGACCTTGTCTCAAAATAAAAAAATTAAAAAAGGGGTTGAGGGTGACAACACAGCGGTAGAGTGCTTGCACAGTATCTGTGAGGCTTTAGGTTCAATCCCCCAGGACCATGGGGGGGTGGAGGGGAGGAAAACTGCATTTGTGCTGAACATAAACTTTTTCTTGTCATTTTTTAAGAAATGCAGCCTAACAACTGTTTAATATAGCATTTACATTGTACTAGGTATTATAAGTAATCTAGAGATGATTTAAAGCATGTAAGAGGTATGACTTTACAAATATTAGGCCATTTATATAAAAGGCTTGAGCACCTGCAGATTTTGGTATGGGGAAAGTGTCCTGGAGCCAATTCCCCATGGATACTGAGGGACAAGTGTACGCAAAATAAATAATATAATTAGCCAGGCGCCACGGTACATGCCTACAATCCCAGCAATTTTTTTTTTTTTTTGTGGTACTGGGGGTTGAACCCAGGGGCTCACGCTTGCATGCTCTGCAAGTGCTGGACCACTGAGCTGCACCCTCAGCCCATTTTTTTACTTTTTTGGGACAGGGTCTTGCTAAATTATGCAGACTGCCTCTGGTCTCGAACTTGTGATCCTCCTGCCTCTGCCTCCCAAGCTGTTGGGATTACAATCCCAGCAATTCTTGAGGCAAGAGAATCACCAACTCAAGGGCAGAGGCAACCTAGGCAACTTAGAGACCCTCTTTCAAGGGGAGAAAAAAATATATATATATAATATGTGTGTACATATAAATATACATATGAAGTTATATAAGGTATATTTAATATACTTTGAGAGTGGAGTCCTATTTTTTTTAAGCCCTATTAAACAACCTGGAAAGGTTATTTTAGCAGTGAAATCCTTAGCTCAGTGCAATTAGGAAAAAATGGCAGGAAACCAAAAGAAGGAAATTGCAAAGGCTGGTGACAACAATGTGTCAATCAAGGGACACAATTAGGACATCCAGAATCTAGGCTTTCTTACCTAGCTGGGTGTCAGGCATTATGGTTTTCCTAAGGAATCTAACTTGGTAGAGGAAAGCACAGTTTATCAGTGATTGCCTCCAGAGTAACCTATTTTAAGTCTATGCAGGGAAAAGTTATTGGCATTCATGTTTTCTGCCTATGTGGCCAGCAGTGGCTTCACATGTAGAGAAGCTCAATGAAGGACTTCACCCTGTCTCAGGAGCTCAACATTGCTCTCTGATGGGAGGAGAGGTTCTTCCCAAAGTCTCATTATTGCTTAAAGCCACAATTTAGGAAATGTAACCAAAGAGTAGAAAAATAGGGCTGGGTGTAGGTCAGAGATTCTGGGTTCAACCCCTAAGAAAAAAAAAAGTGGGGTTGGGGGAGAAAAGTCACAGCTGCAGAAAATGCTTAAGCCCACTTAGGGGCACAGTTTAGCACTTATGGCCTCTTTGTGTTCCCGTAGGCAAGTATGTTCCTGTGTAGCAAGGCCTGCTCCCCCAGGTAACCTCCCTCTGTTTTAGAGGGATGATCCTCCATGACCAGTCTCTGTTTTTCTTCATTTAAGGCCCATACACTTTAAGACAGTTCTATGTATATGTTTAAGTATATAGATGTGGGATTTTGCTGTTGTTGTGGGGTTGTTATTATTTTGTTATTTGTTGTGAGGAAGATTGGGAGTGGTGCCTGTGAAGTCAGGGTTGCAGCCACAGCACCTCTACAAGGCAAGATCCACCAAGCTTCTGAAGTTCCAGTGTAGAGGCCAGAGTGCACCAGTGACACTTCCTTCACATCCTTCAAAACAGCAGCATTTTCTTTGAGTTTCCAGCAAGTTTATGAGACAAGCTACACAGACACTCCATCTGAATGAATCATCACCCACTGCAATGCCAAGAACTTCAAATATAGTTAAATCAGAATAACTAGGTCCAGCCAACAAGAGCTGATTTGACTGAATCATAAAATATATTAAAAGAAAGTCAGTTTATTCTCTTCAGGAATCTAATGGAACTATGCTAGTAAGTTGCTCTTCAGTATGTAGTTCTTAAGAGAAATCTGTTTTAATAAACAGATGAGAACATTTTCTAATTTTTATCCATTATTTACATGAAAGGGGCTACTTGTTAAGGTTACTTCAAATGCTTACTCTTGCATATATCACAGTATTTTAGTTTAACAAACATATGTTTACATATGGTATAAACTAGCCAACATATTCCCAGCCAGGCATGGTTACATGCCTGTAATCTGAGCAAATCTGGAGGCAGAGGCAGGAGGATTGAAAGTTTGAGGCCAGAGGCAGCCTGCACAACTTAACAAGACCTTGTCTCAAAACAAAAAATAAAAAATGGGCTAGGGGTGCAGCTCAGTGGTATAGCACTTGCAAAGTATGTGTAAGGTCCTGCGTTCCACTCCCAAGTACCACAAAATAAGAAAGAGAGAGAGAGAAAAAAAGTCATTTCCTCTAAGTTAGTGAAGTTTTCTTAATGCCTCAATGACTGTATAACATGGCATCAAGAGTCATGTGGGTCTGAGGGTGTTAGCTCAGTAGTGGAGTGCTTGCCTCACATGCATGAGGCACTGGGTTTTATCCCCAGCACCCACCACCACCACCAAAAACAGTCACCATACTCATCACCAAAAGGCTTTTTTCCATTGGCTATTCTTTCACCAAAGGGGGCTGCCTGTATTCTCTCAGATTTTGTGATACAAATTCTTCTCTCTCCTCCTCTCTTCCACAGACCTTAAATAAGTGGTATATGTCAGACACTGTGCTGGGGACTAATTAATAATTAACAATCTGACAGTCTAGAAGGGAATACAGACATGAACAAATATTGTAAATCCCCTTAAGGCAGCTGTGTGAACAAAGGACAGTGGGGCTACAAAGGGGTCAGCTCACTGTGGGACTCTTAAAAATGGGCGATGTATTTGTGTAGCAGACAAGGAAGGGAAAGGCAGCACATCCAGGAAAGATGCTTAGGCATATTGTGTGGCGTATGCATTCGTGGCAAGAATGAAAATTATAATGGGTAGGATGTTAGGGGAGGAAGTAGCAGGAAGAGGGGATAATTGGCAAGGCCAGGATGGAGAGGTCAGCAAAAGTCAAACGAGAACCTACTAAAAAATGTGCCTGCTGAGACTCTGCCTCTTTCACAAATTACAAGCATGAAATGATAGACATATGTATCCAGCTATGGCTCAGCCCACATGCCCAGTGCAGGTCAAGGGGGAGCAGGGGCCCGCTGTCTTCAGTCCCGGGCTCTTATCACATCTGGAATATATTTAAGGAGAACTGGTGACCAACTTGGGGACATAGATGAGGTAGGAAAGTAAATCTGACTTCTGTTATTCCATCTTGGCTATAGGCAATAGTCTAAATTTGTGATTTTCTTCCCCAGTGCTGAGGATTGCGTCCAGGGCCATGTGCATGCTAGGCCAAGTGCTCTACCACTGAGGTATATTCTCAGCAATTTGTGATTTCTTTCTTTCTTCCCCCCCTCCACCTTTTTTTTGTTGTTGTTTGTTTGTACTGGGGAGCTGAACTCAGGGTCTTGTGCATACTTTGCAAGTGCTCTACCACTGAGCTGCATGCCAGCCCCTTTATTTTTTATCTTGAAGCAGGGTCTTGGTAAATTATGCAGGCTGCCTCTGGCCGTGAACTTGCAATCCTGCCTCTGCCTCCTGAGTCACTGGGATTACAGCATGAGCCACTGTGCCTGGTAATTTGTGATTTCTTAATTGAAAAATTTAAAAAGCACATATATATTGGTCCAATTAATCCTAGGCAAAGCCAAGTAAGAATACACCAGTAAGTCACTAATGAGATTGCATTTTGAATCCAAGAGCCTCAGAGCCAAGACTAGCCTTGTGAACAGGGACTTCAAGGAGAAGAAGCAAAGGTGGGGGAAACACACCAAGGCCAGCCGGCCTCTGGGATAAGATGGGCCAACCCCTGCGGTGTGGGGAGTGGCAAATGCACTTTTTGAACTGTTGCAGTAGTTCTTGAATCTCCTCCAAGAGAAGACAGAAAAAATAGGGCTGGGGAAAAGAATAGAAAATTCTTCCTCCCTACTCTACACAGGAGAGTGGGCATCCTCACTAAGGCAAAGGTTCCTTATCACAGGAAGAATATTTTCCCTGACCTGTAGATTGATGGGGTTGTTTTTTTCTGTTTTTGGTGCCAGGGATCAAACCTAGGGCCTCCCACATTCTAGACAAGTGTTCTACTATTGAACCACACCTCCAGCCCTTGTTGTTTTTGTTGTTAGGTGCTGCCAAGTCGGTGTCAGACTCATAGTCTCACAGTGACCCTATGTAGAACAGGCAAAACAGTATTGTCAGTGATTCTCTGGTATGCATAGAGTTTTCAATGGCTAATTGCTTTTTTGGGAGTGGACTGCCGGGTCCTGCTCCCAAGCCTACCGCACCTGGTGTTCCCAGGCAGTCTCCCATCCAAGGACTAACCAGGCCTGACCCTGGTTAGCTTCCGAGATCTGACAGGATCGGGCATGACAGTGATATGGCTGCAAGCAATGCTGCAGCCCTTGGATGCTTTTATACCTTTCCTTTTGAAAGGAAAACAAGTCTGAATTCAGGACTTTAATCCAGAGAGGCCTCTATGATGCAGTTATCATGTCAACTCCTCCAGGAAGAGAGAAGCAACTGACTTGGTCTTCTGCTGTGATTTTCTTAACCATAAAGAAATTATTTTGCAAGGTGAAGGTTGATGTTTAATTTGAAACAGGTGCTTAGATGATGGCATTTGTGAATTCTTTACTTTTTATTCCAAACATGTAGACCAAATAAACAGCCAGTATGGATGAAAGAGGAAAATAAAAGCAACAACCAAGACTTCAGGGCAGTGAGGATCTGTTACCAGCCAAAAAAACTGGAGAATACATTCTGACTTCTTGATGGAGTGGAGCTTGGCCAACAAGAAGCAGTTTTAGTAATAAAAAAGAATATTATCTATTGCCACTTAACAGATCATACCAAAATTTAGTGGCTGAAAGCAATTGTATATTGCCTGTGATGCTGAGCACCGAATGGATGGCAATCCTGGTCCCCAATGAGCTCACTCCTACAGTTGTGTCAGTACTAAGCTCAGCTGGGCCCCTCTTTCCTTACAAGGTGCTTCTTCTGGGCTCCCAGGGAAAAGGAAAGGTGCAAGGCTTCTTGATATTATGAGCCATATAAGGTCACTTCCACGAAATTTTGTCAGAGCAAACCATAAGAACAGTCCTTCCAAAGCTAGGGGAATGGCCTTCATGTCCTCGAGGGAGGGAGTGGTCTCCCTGCAGAGGGAAACCACATTGCAGAGCATACAATCTACCATAGAGGACTTGGTGTCAACTACAAAAACACTTGTATTATGTAGGGTGAGTGCAGAAAGGCTGAAAAGCAAAAATGTCTTTTGCAGACTCCTATGAATAGCAGGCCTGCAGCCGTAGCCCTGTGGCATCTGATCCCGTCAGATCTCAGAAGCTAAGCAGGGTCAGGCCTGGTTAGTACCTGGATGGGAGACTGTCTGGGAACACCAGATGCTGTAGGGTTGGGAGAAGGACCTGGCAACCCCCTCCCAAAAACCAATCTGCCATTGAAAACCCTATGAACAGCAGAGAAGCACTGACAATAGTGTTTCCCCTGTTGTACAGAGGGTCGCTATGAGTCAGATACCAACTCGACGGCACCTAACAACAACAACTAACAATGAATAGCAGAGAAGCACTGACAATGATGTTTTCGCTTGTTGTACAGAGGGTCACTATGAGTCAGACACCAACTCGACGGCACCTAATGACAACAACCATGCAAAGTATATTACACTGGACAAACTGAGGGGCAGGGTGGCCAGTCAAATTTCAGTAGGCCCAACCAAAGCCTTCAACAAGTGCAGTTTAGAGAACAATCTAAGCAGAAAAGGCTAAAAAGGGCAAATAGACCAGAAAGAAAGATCTGTCAACAAGAAGGCATACTGCTTACCCACACATCCTGAATTTCTAATAGAACTCACTGAAAGTTCCAATATGTTAATTCATCAAGTGATAATGTAACCTGATACTCCAATGATACCTTTCTTTTTCATATCTGGGATCTATTAACTTACTGTCTTCTTTCAAGCTTAAGAAATGAGCAGAATAAGATGGGCATGGGGGTGCATACCTGTAATCCCAGTGACTCAGGAGGCAGAGGCAGGAGAATCAGAAGTTTGAGGCCAGAGGCAACCTGCATAATTTAGAGACCCTGCCTCAAAATAGAAAAATAAAAACGGCTAGGGCTGCAGCTTAGTGGTAGAGCAACCTGCAAAATATGTGAGAGGACCTGGGTTCAACTCCAAAGTACCATAGGGAAAAAAGAAAAGAAAAAAAAAGAAAAAGAAATAAGAATAACAACTCTTTTTCCTTCTTTAGGGACAAGGAAAGTAGGACCTGTGCAACCATGCTTCAGTCCCCTAGAAGGCTGGCATAAGAACCAGCTTTTCAAAATTCCCTCTCAGGTCTGTCACATGGTAGGGATTATCCTTGTCCCTGCTGTCTGTTGAGGCCCCTCTACCCAGCACCTTCTTGAAGAGGTGGTTAAGTCATTCCCTGGCAAGGTGATAACATGCAAATGGAAGGGGCACTACTGGTGGGAAGGAAGGGGGTCAGGGAGGTGGCCATGAAAGGGTAATGAGGGAGGTGAATGTGAGTAGTGTACAATGGTATGCATGTATGGAAATGTCATCATGAGACCCATTAGGTTGTATAATAAAAAATTACTTAAAAAAATAAGATTACTGGGGAAAAATAAATAAATACCTAAATACATACATGGGGACCAGTTTGTGGGCTGAGCTAGTGCCCAGGCAAGGGCAGATTATTTGAGTTTTGGGAAAGTGAAGCTCAAAAAAGCACCCCTCAACCTGCTGGCTAAGTGTAACTAACTCCACCATTAAGTACCTTTGGTAATAAGGTAGTAAGTTATAGAGAGTGAATATCACTTTTCAATTTCAACATACTTTTACAATATGAACTCAACAGGTCCTTATAATGAGGTAATAATAATTATACCTAATGCTTTTGATGTGCCAGCTACCATTTTATATCCTTTGCGTCCCTAATCTGAAAATATCAAATGAGTACGAGTATCAGATTTTGGAGAATTTGAGATTTGCGACTTTCACATTGTGGGTGCTCAACTGGTAAAACCTATATATATATTCCAAAATCAGAAAATATCTGAAATCTGAAACACTTCTTTCTGGTCCCAAACATTTTAGTTAAGAGATATGCAACCTATATTAATTCATTAATCTTCATAATAACCCCATGAAGGTAAGTAAGTACTATTATCACTTCAAAATGGAGGGGCAGAGAGGTTAAGTAACTTCCCAAGGTCATGTGGCTAATAAGCAGAGGAGCCAAGATTTGAATCCAAGCACTTAGCTTCAGAGTCCATGTCCTTACCCCCCAATACTATGCTGCCTTGCAAATCCTATCACCCCCTACAGCAAATGAGGAAACTGAGACAGAATGTTTGGTTTGGTTATTTGCTTGAACTCAAACATATTCCCCTTACATCACAACTGAGATGGAAGCCAGGTCTTTCCACTGTGATTCAAACACTAATACAGCATGGCAGTTGAGGTTACCTGCCATTCCCATTTCAAGTACTTTTCCTAACAGGATTACAGGGGCAGGGGTTGATTCCAGAGTAAGAAGCCAAAGGCAGTCTAAAACATGTCATCATACACTAGGGAATTGAAAACATAATGCACTTTAGACATGCTGATATTTTCTTTGAGAAGACAATGGCTACTTTTAAATTTAGAATCAGGGGAAGGATGAAGGTATATAAATGGGAGTGGCTTAGTGAACTGGGCCCTGAAGCTTGTCCCCAAGAACAGGGGCTTGGCACTAGCAGTGCATAGGGAGAGAGGACACAAACACATTACCTCGCTCTGCAGATGTCATCACTTACCCCCATTCCACTACTACCCAAGAAAAGAACAATCTTACCCTTCCCTGCTGCCTAGCCCCAAGGCTTAACTCAAGAATCCCTCAGATGTCACAGGCCTAATGCCTGACTCATCCAGAAGCTCTTGGCTCCTAATGAAAAATCATGCTCACAGATGAGCTAAAGGCTGGAGCCTCACATCTCCACTGTGGGAGGGCAAGAGTTCTACTCCCTAGCTCTGGCCAGTGAGAACAAACCATCTCATCAAGGCAAGGTCTCTCCTCTCAGGGTAATGGCCTTATCACCGTTCCAATATTTTCCCCCTAAGTGTCCTCAATGGTCTTTGCTGGATTCAGAATACTGTCAAATTACTCTGTGAACTGGTGTGTTATTTGCTTTGAATATCATGACAGAATGGGGTCAACAGCTCTAGTTCTGGCCACCAGATTAACAATGGTTCCAGATGGAATGGGGGAAAGACAAAACTGTCCCTATCCACAGATCATGTGGCTGTCTATGATTACATAAAAAAGTCCTAAAGAATCCACAAAAGAACTTTTACAACTACTATGTGAGTTTGACAGTATGACAGAATAAGAGGTCAGCATCCAAAAGTGAATTGTATTTCTATACACTATAATTGTACAACTGGGGTCCCTATAATTCTAGCCCTGGGTAGGCTGAGGTAGGAGGAACATGAGTTTGAGACCAGCTTGGACTACACAGTGAGTTCCAGACCAGCCTGGAATACATAGTGAGACCCTATATCAAAAACTTACACAAAAATAAAATTGTACAACTAGAAACTGAATTTTTTTTCCAGTACTGGGGCTTGAACCTAGGGCCTCATGCTTGCATGCTTTGCAAGTGCTGTACCACTGAGCTGCACCTCTAGCCCAATTTTTTACTTTTTGAGATAGGGTCTCCTAAATTATGCAGAGTGCCTCTGGTCTTGAACTTGCGATCCTCTTGCCTCAGCCTCCTGAGTTGCTGGGATTATAGGTGTGCGCCACTGTGCCTGGCTAGAAACCAAAATTAAAAGATGGAATGAGGAAAGAAAAATACTAAGCAATATACTTGCAGTAATCATTTGTATAGAGGTTTACAGTTTACAGAATATTTTCACAACTACCTAAGAGAAAAAGGAAATTATGAGGCTTTGGAAACACTAGAGCCTTTCTGAAATGCCCTTAGGGGATCGTGTCTCAAGATGTGGGTATGCTGAAAGATGCCTTTGGTGATTCGTATCACCTTTTGATGGAGAACCAATATGGAAGTCTCAGCATCACCTGAGAACCTGTTAGAAATGAAAATTCCTATCCTCTACTGAGTCAAGCCCAGGAGGAAGAGTGTACCAATGTGTGAAAACAAGCAAGATGATTCTGACATGCACACTATACTTTGTTCCAGAGGGCAACTTCATATTTCCTTCTGTGTCTAAGTGACAAAGACACATGGGCTGCTGGAGGTTTGGAGCACCCTCTGCTGGTGCCCACCTGCAAAGGCCAACCTCTGAACCAAAAGCAAGGTTCTCATTACTGTAGCTCACCAACCTGCGGATTTTTAAAAAATTGAGCTAAGAGAAATTAAAGACTATATTTCTTATTTTATCTATAGCTGCCTCATTCCACTGCAGCATTTCTGGGTTCAGGTCGCATTTCCCTTTGGCTCTGCTGCAGCTTCTATTTCCTTGTGCATACTCCAGTTGTTCCAGCTCCTAAGAAAGGACCCAGGCGAGCTTGATGAAATTTTCAGGCATAAAAGACTCCAGGGCTAGGCAAGTTGCCTTACCTGGAAGGAGGTGGAGAAGGCGCATTCTGGTTTGGCCTAAGTGAAGTGTCACTCTGGCTATAATGGAGATGTGGAATGAAAATATGAGTCACTCCCCTATACAACTGTCCAGTGGCTTCCCACAGCACTTAAAGCCAAATCTAGTCTTTATCAGGACCTTTAGGAACTGAATGACTGGAGCCCTAACCTCTTCTCTAAGTTCATTTCTTTTCTTTTTTCTTTCTTTTTTTTTTTTTTTTGGTATGTGTGGTACTGGGGGTTGGACCCAGGGCCTCGCGCTTGAATGCTCTGCAAGTGCTGGACCACTGAGCTGCACCCTCAGCCCATTTTTTTACTTTTTGAGACAGGATCTTGCCACACCCAGATCCACTCATGATGGGTAGACAGAATCCCTACATGAGGAAGAGTATCTTTAATAAAGGCATTGGAAGGAAAGTCCACTGAAAGGGGAAGAGTACCTCCTAGCCTCGGAGGGAAAGTCTTCTGAAAAGGGAATAGTACCTCCAAAAAGAAGGTCTCTTCATGGAAAGGGACTTGGAGCCTTGTCTTTTCTTACATAAATATATAATCTTCTGGCTCTATGAGCAGTGCTAATTCAGATTGGGAGTTGACAAGCCTCCCTAGCAGGCTTTCTTGAATGGGAAATTCCTAAATGACTTCCAACAGTGTAAACTCCTTAAGTCAACACAAACAAAAGCCTTTTTGTACCGACAGTAAACTCCTTAAGTCAACACAAACAAAAGCCTTTTTGTACCGACAGCTCTACAGTAAACAAATCATTCTGATAAGATAAAGCACCCATCTGTCATAACAAATGGACTCAGTGGGGTGACACACAGGTAACAGTTAACCACCCCTAATTCCTGCATAAAGAATAGTTAATTGAATTAGACACAGGAGGTGTAGGTGCTCAGGTTGTCTTGGTTGATCTCTTTGAGGTAAAACACAATTTGTCTCCTATTTTGATCACCACCTAACACTCGTGATAATTTAATCAAGTGATTGTTGACAAAACCTTGATGTAATCCATCAATGCTACCAATTTCCTTGACTTTTTTCTGAACTTTCATAAGATTTAGTGAATTGTAATTCTGTATAAAAAGGCTGGGCTATCTGAACGGAACAGGGTCACTCGGCCTCCGAGCTGCTGTGTCTGTTACCCATCACTGACTCCTTATCTGCCTTCGGGAACCCCTGGATCTTAGGCTGCAGCTGGTCTGCAGCAGGATCTCATTAAGTTATGCAGACTGCCTCTGGTCTTGAACTTGCAATCCTCCTGTCTCCGCCTCCCAAGCCACTGGGATTACAGGTGTGTGCCACCGCATCAGGCTTCTAAGTTCATTTCCAGTCACCCTTTCTCTTGTCCCCTCTCACTGTTTACAGAACAAGCCAAGGATGTGATACCCAACAAGGGCTTGCTGCCCAAATGTGCAAGGGAGCCAGTACCATGGCACTGATTTTTGCAAAAATAAAAGAACTTTATTGCAAGGTTTACCAGCAAGGAGGATGGGAATGAAAACTCAAATCTGTCTCCCCATGACTTGTAGTGAGGGAGCTTATAGGAAAAGAGAGCGGAGAAGCTGCCTGTTGATTGGAGGGTGAGAAGGGATGGCAAGAAGGGGAAGTTTTAGGGTTCTTTTGTGAAGATGTACATGGGCATCATGCTTCTTCACAAAGTCTCATGTTTGTGAGGTGCATTATCATGCTTTGAGTGGGAGACTTTGAGCTTGTGATGTCAAAATATTATTGAACCAGACAGAGCTTGCTGCTTCTGGGCATATCCATAATTGAAAAGCCTTGGTCCTTTAGTAGATTCTGGAGGCAGTTCCTGAAAATAATTTAGCACAGTCCTTTAAGGAATTTATGTCCAGCCCTTACTGGTTTCAGCTACTCCAGAGGCCAGTGCACTTCCTAGCTCTGTACCCTTCTCCCCATTTACTTGCTTTCTCTTTCACTTCTAGCCTCTGCTTAAATGTCACCTCTGTGGACAACCTTCCTTTCCTGCCATACTAGGCAGCAGATGCTTCTTGTCATTTTCTGTTCTTTTGCCTGTTTTCTATTTATGTGTTTATTTTTTAATCATGGCACTTTTAGTTATCTGAAAAGTCAATATTCAAGGCAAAGATCACCAAACCACATCTTAGTCAAATAAATTTTGTTTTTTGTTAAATTTCCTGCAGCAAGAGACTAAACACAATGAATAGGAGAGAATCTCAATAAAAGGGCATCAATAGAGGCTAGTATAGGACTTGGACTTATGTGACAGGATCCTAAGGAGAATTCAAGAAAGCAAGGAAGCGGGTTGCTATTCTGGATTAAGTGCTTTAAGAAAAGTGGGGGCAATTAAGTATCTTAACTTTTTTGCTCAATACTGTAGGAGGTTGCACCCAGAGCCTGTGTATGCTGGCAAGTGTTTCTCTATCAAGCTGTACCGCTAACCCCTTTTCTGTTTTTTATTTTTTGAGACAGGGTCTCGGTAAATTGCACAGCCTTGAGATTACAATCCTCCTGCCTCAGCCTCCCAAATTGCTGGGATTACAGGTGTGCACCACAGTGCCCAGTAAGTATCTTAATTTTTATGAAGGAGCAAAGCAATAGTTAATCAAGTTAATTTGGGGAGAGGGGTATACGGTTATGTTTTCTGTTGCTTAATGTCTTTATTGCTGTGGAGGCATGAATGTTAGAGGGTAACAGGAAGGAGGAAAGGGAATTAAGGGGCCTCTGTAGCCACCTATTTCCCAATCATCTACTCCCCAACCATTTGCTCCCTAGCCACCTATAATACGAATATCAGTGTAAGCTTCCTCTGAGACAAAGGCCTTGGTCTGATGGTCTGTGCTTCCCTGATAGAGAATATCCTTGGAAATGGCATGGTCACTAGGAGATAATACCCTTTTTCAGATAACCTGATCTGTTATCTTTAGCACCTTTACAAATGGTCTAGTCTGTAACTAGTACTCTGTTAGCATATGAAGGCCACAAGTGCTTCCATGTCCAGACTAGGGAAGGTGACCCTTATTTGATGCAGGAATCCTGCAATAAAGAGAAACACCTGTTTTACAGGATGGACAGTCCAGCATAGGCTAGGGGTGGGAGATGCCTGAAGACAAGATCAAAGAGAGGGAGGAAAACCTATCCTCCTAATGAGATAGGGACTTAAAAACCCCCAAAACCCCTCCCTTCAGCATAGTGTCCAGAATCTGCAGTGTCCACAGTTTCAGCAATACCAACAGTTGTTAATGCAGTATACAGATGTCCTCAGCTACCATAGTTCTTCACAGAGTCCAGAGTCCTGACATCCCCAGAAATCCACAATGTCCACTCATTTGCAGTGTCCAGTCATTTGCAGCTTACAGCAATGTTTAAAGCAATCTATAGAAGTCTGAAGATGTCTGCAGCTGTCTTAAGTTCTACACAGATGTCTGGAAATGCCCAGAGCTTCATTGATGAACCTACATGATTCCTGATCTCCAACTCAGACATGTAAATACAGCTGCTCATGAATCTTCACTGCGGGATCTGCCTGCTTTCTGATTTCTATAAAACAAAGTGTAACTTTCTCTCTCTTTACCTATCTATCTCCCCTCTCCTCATGCTGACCTAACTCCTGGGTCTGCTCCTCCTCTCCTCTCTCTACACCATCAGCCTAGGCCCTCGACCTTCTTGCCCCAAATCTATCTGCTCTGGCTCTCTCTTTCTTTCAATTCCAAAATAATCCATCTTCTAAGTTACCCTCTGGGTTTGTTTCTAAAACCGTTTTTAAATGTGACCAAAGATCGAAGTTTTCTGCCCAATTCCCGGATCCCTCCCATAAAGTGTGGTTGACACTGGACCCCAGACGACCTGCATTCACCACTACCATGATGACAAAGAGAGATGATCTAGCATAATTGTGTTGAGTCCTCAGTTGATGTTGATACTCTATAAACTTGTTTGTGTTCAATAGGAGAGCACCACTAAACCTATGCCAATTACTAGTTGACAGCAGTCAGGGAAACTTTTCTCTTTTGCATACATTTGTTTATTGTTCAGAAAGTAAGATACCTGAAGGCAGGGACTTGGTTGGTTATCAATAAAGCACCAGTGCTTACATAGTGTTTGGCATAAAATAGGTGCTTCATAATTGCTTAACAAATACTATTTCAAAACATCTTTGATCTCTGCATATCCTACACATCTATAATGGAGCCCTCCATCCAGGTTAGGTACATCTGGGTCCTTGGAGTACCTCCTAGGTGATGATAGGGTCAATAATAGCTGCTGGCATGCAGACAGGTGTTAACATTACCCTTCATAGAACTTTAAAATAGTACAGGGAATTGAGTCCTTCTGACTCTCCCTAGAACTAGACAGTACTAAGTCTCATTCAGGTGCTTAGGGAAGACAATGATCAGAAAAATTACTTTCCAATGGCAAGAGATGGCCAAATTAAGGAATATGCTACAAACTAAATAGGAGAAACATCCCTTATTAAATTATCTTCCTTTTCCCAATTGTCCGTATCTTATATCTCACCATAAATAATATGTATGAGTTAGTCCAGAGAAACTATAGCCCTCTACTGACATAGCAATGGCCCCAAGAAGCTGGCCTTCAGTAAAAAGTGAGGCACATCTATTTATATTGGCAAACAGCCTATGCAGGGAGCAACTTTTCTCTCTAATATGGCCCTTTCTACCTATGGCAGGCTTTTCTTTTTGCAGAAAGATTGGGAGCCTGACACCAGGCCTAGACAGAGATGACCACAGGTGGCTGTTACCTTCAAGACTTCATTGGATAACAAGACAACCTTTACTTGCTGTGAAACTCCATTCCCATCTTCAACAGACTTCCTCCCTACCCCTATAAACCCAAACCCCTAACCTTTTGTTCAGTTCTAGATGAGGTTCAGCCATCTTGCCCCTCTTTGAGTCTCATACTGTGTGTATGACTTTCGTGCTTAGGGACACCGCAATTTGCATGTTATTCTCGTGCTAATCTGTACATTGTTAGTTCATTTCATAGACTAAAATTGTTAATCTTCAGAGGGGAAAAAAGTATGTTTCAACTTTCCCACAGGGCTTTAACAAAATATATAAGTCTGCAGTTTAATCTTCCAGAAAGATTTACATGCCCATAAAGTTGTTGCTGTTCTGCTATTTGCTTATTATATTACTATTTTTAAAATACTTATGCAGCTTACTTTTGCAGAAAGGGAATTAAAATACTATTCTTGGGCTGGGGATATAGCTAAGTGGTAAAGTGCTTACCTAGCATGCATGAAGCCTTGAGTTCAATCCCTGGCACAAACAAAAAGAAGAAAACAAAAAAAAAGATACTATTCTTTAGCTTATCAAATTGGCAAAAATAGGAAAGTTCAGTAATAGGTTATTTTGACAATGGTACAGATTAACAGGCAAACTTATAAACTGCTAATGGAAGAGTAAATTGGTACAACCTCTTTAAGGGTCAACCTAACAATACCTAACAAAACTTAAACTTCACAAGGCCAATGACCCAACAACCTCACTTTTAGCAATGTATTCTACAGATAAACTGGCACACACGCAAACTAAAATATTATTGTGGCATTATTTGAATAGTAAACAATCAAAATGTCCATCTCTCAGGGAATTAGTATCTAAGATATAACATCTGCACAATGGAATATCAGGCTCCATTAACAAATATAAGCAAATTTCATTCTTTATGTACTTATATGGAGATGCTACCTGAGTTTCAGGGCAAAAGCCCTGGCTCCAAGAGTCCAGTGGATTAGGCTCACTAAGCTCAGCTACCTGTCCCAATATGCCAATTAAAGAGATTAGTAATGAAAGAAAGAAAGAAAGAAAGAACGAAAGAAAGAAAGAAAGAAAGATTGATTTCATCAATGAGGCACATTGGGAAGAGGAACAAATAAATGGGTCCAGTGACCCCAAGTCCATCCTCAGGGCACTGACATGAGCTTTAAGTTTAAAAAGTGGAAGAATTGAGGGAAGGGGCAAAAGGTATGCATAAATAAGCAGTCTTGGTCAAGGTGTGTTCTGGTTGACTGTTATCTCAGTTCTGGTACTACAAAGTAGTGGAAAAAGTTGTTATCCCTATCATCACTTGAAGGGAGCAATCTGGTTCACATAAAATGATTATTCCTACTCCAGGGTACAGGCTCGCCATTATAGATAATACCCTTATTTAGGGGTTGATCTGTCCTGCATGGCTTTGGTGTTCCTGGAATCCAAAGTAATTACAGATTTAGGATAATGACTGGAGACTTTCAGGTGCCTTTTAGAGGTTTGGAAGAGGACATTGTAAAAGCTGATAGTAAGATGCCTCAGTAACTCCCATCCTTGTGCCTTCAACATTGAAGAGGGATAAGATATCACTGGTTTTTAGACAGGCACTCTTTGAATGATTAACATGTCTATGTAGAGTTGTCTGACTTAATACAAAAAGACAGATACAAGCCAGTCGGGCCTATAATCCTGTAATCCCAGGGATTTGGGAGGTGGAGGCAGAAGAATCAAAAAGTTCAAGGCCAGAGGCAGCCTGCACAACTTAGTGAGAACTTATCCCAAAATAAAAAATAAAAAAGGGGCTGGAGGTACAACTCAGTGGTGGGGCACTTGCCTAGCATGTGCAAATCCCTGAGTTCAACCCCTAGTACTTAAATAAAAAAAAAGTTTTTTCATAGAACAATAGACAAGGAGATCTGTGACCCTGATGGAAGATAAAAAGATAAAAAAGCAAGACTACTCTGTAATCATGTCTGAACACAGAAGAGAATATGAACATTATCAAAATCACAAAAATGGCTGGGCATGGCAGCACAAAGCTGAGATAGGAAGATAGTGAGTTTGAGGCCAGCCTGAGCCACATAGCAAAACCCTGTCTCAAAAAGTAAAAATCACAAAGATAATCAAGCATTCCTTTATATGGGCTACTGAGTCTTTGCTGATTCTTTACCAATTATGACTTTAGCTTTAATTCATTCAACCCACCTTGGTAAGCCTTACTAAGATACTCAGTCAAGCCAGGCATAGTGGTACATGCTTGAAATCCTTGCATTCTGCACTCAATAGGATAAAGCAGAAGGACAGTGAATTGTAGGCCAGCATGGCCTGTCTCAGAAAACAAACAAACAAACAAAATCCTAAATAAAAAAAAATCTACTCATAGAAATACCTGCATGTCCTGAAAGCATCTAATCTGGAGCAAATTCCCATGTCCATAAAACTGCCCTCTGAAACCATCTAACCCAAGTCCATGCCTTATAACAAGTTCTTTACTACTACTACTACTACTACTACTACTACTACTACTATTATTTGGCAGTACTTAGGGGCTGAACCCAGGGCCTCAAACATACTTGGCAAGTGCTCTATCACTGTGCTGCCCCCAAGGCCATTTTTAAAATATTTTTCATCTTGAGACGAGGTCTTGCTAAGTAATGCAGGCTGCCTCTGGCTTTGTGATGCTCCTGCCTCCACCTCCTGAGTTACTGGGATTACAGGAGTGAGCACAGCACCCAGCATAATAAATCTTTTCTTCTACCTTTTACTAGGATGCTCCATAGTCTCCCATGGAGTGCACTCTCCCTCAGTGCAACGAGCAATAGCCCAATTTATTCAACTAAGGTGTGTCTTAGTCTTTGGCACATGTTAGGTGAAATAAGCAAAGTGCAAAACCATGTGGATATGTGTAATGTATATATGTGCAAATATATTATAGTCTGTGTGAAATAATGTAAAAGCAAAAAAATTTAAAATATATATTTGCAGGCGAGGCACGGTGGTGCATACCTGTAATCCCAGTGCTTGAGAGGTGGAGGCAGGAAGATTACAAGGTCAAGGCCAGCCTGGGTTATATATGAGGACCCTGTGTAGAAAAGAGGTATTGTATATGCATAGAATACCTCTGGAAAAATATATAAACAACTAGTTAAAAATGGTTGCCTTCTGGTAGAACTAAAGGCTGAGGCATGATGGTAGAAGAAACATCGTTTTCAATATATAGTTAGTTACCATGTTCATGAATTACTTATTTAAAATTAGTAACTTTTAAAGAAGATACTAAGAATCATAGGCACCACTGGGGAGTCAATAGTAAAGAAAATTCAGCCAAGTGTTGTGGCACATACCTGTAATCCCAGTGACTCAGGAAGTGGAGGCAGAAGGATCATAGGTTCAAGGCCAGAGGCAGCCTGTGTAACTTAGCAAGATCCTGTCTCAACAAATTAAAAGAAAGTGGGGCTAGAGGTGCACCCTAGTGGCAGAGCACTCACAGAGTATGAGTGAGACCCAAGGTTCAGTCTGCTCAGTACCACGAAAAGAAAAAGAAAAGAAAAGAAAAGGAAGAAAGAAATGAAATGAAAATTTAGACTCTTGGCTGCTCATCAAATTTCCACATGAGATTTCAACTGTTGGAGTCCTTTTAAATTGTATCACTGTTGCCAAAATATTCCCCAGTTGGGTCTCCAAAATCAGTCTTTATGGAAACATAAGTTCAAATTTCATATACCTGGACTTGTTAATGAAGGTTGTCAATTAGTCTATATCAAAAAACCATTAACTACACATATTCTCTTCATATTGTGACCCAGGGTTCTTAAGGCTGGAACACAAACACATCATGGTGGGTTTCTGGTTTTGGCTCAAGTAGGGAGCTCTGTGAGCTGAGAACATACAGAATTTAAATATCATGCTACTTTAGCAGAGGCCTACAGCTGTCATTTGGCCTGGTTCTAAGTTATAGCTGCAGGAGATAACTGAGTGTCTCTGAGGCACTCTCTTGCCCAAGCACCCTCCTAACACCTCAGTGACAGCCAGCTCCCATTTCACCTTATGCCTGGAAGCCTAGCGCTCCAGTAAGTGGGTTAGGTGCATCAAAGAGGTAATTTCGCCTCAAGAGTACATTATATCCTAGATTCATATTACACTAGCCAGTAGCAGTTTACAGCTTATTTCTTCAGTGCTTTCTCCTTGGTTGGGGGCAAAAGCCTGCTATAAGCTATGCCTGGTCTCAGCTACTTGTCCAAATATCCTGGATCTCTAGCCTTTCCCTTTATCTACAGTTTGATTTTTGTGTGGGTGAATTTCCACCATCTTAATGCTTTCTTTTTGACTAACACTTCTGCCCTTTACCTAGTGCTATTATACAGAACTACTTGTAATCACAACTCAGCTACTGGCAACAGACCTTCCCAGTACTTCCATTTATAGTCAAACAGAAAGTCTGTCAACAGCTCCCTAATACATATAAATAAAACTGGCTTTTATTTTGTTTTGATGTTTGCATTGTAATTAGAGCCCCCAAGCCTCTGCTTGTGTCCCTGACTTGTCCTTCGAGGGCTCCATTCAAGTTCCTCCCCAGTCTTCAGTTAGCCCTTTCTTACTGAAGCTATGACTACATGAGGACAGTAATTTGTCTATTGCTTCAGTAGTTTCCAAACATTTCCTTCCTCTGTATCAACTCTTTTCTCAATGAGAAGGCCTACTAGGAAAGCTAAATAGGTAAAACACCACCTCTGGATGAAAATAGTACAAGTGAATCAAAACCTCCACCTACCTTCCCCTGTCCCTCAAGACTTTAGGTCAAATACTTTTGAAACTACTGATCTATTCCATGAAATCATGTTGTTTGTTATATTTTTTATGTCATCTTCCAGCTAGGTTAATTCTCTGGGGCACAGGCCCTATTTTATCAACCTAAATTCAACTAATATTTCAGTAGTTTCCTCTTGGGTACTGAGCCAGCAAGACTATACAGCATTTTCATAATGTGACTCTTAATACAAGTAGACGTTTTTCCTCCTTAATATACACAGCTAAGTAGAGGCTTAAAGGAAACACCTGATTTTGACATTGGCTGAGATATAACTCATACCCAGGTCCTCAAGACTCTTAAACCAGTGCATTTTCCATTCTACCAAGCTGCCTCTAGGTCTGTTCCAAAACTGTTCTTTCCTAGAGTTCCCAAGAAAAGACTAGCTGGAGCCAGCAGTACTGAGGTTACATATTAGCAGTGATCAAAAAGACAAATTCAGTTATAGATTAAGTTTATATGGAGCTGCATCTGTTACAAGTCTTTGCATCCTAACTAATCCATGATTATAGGATACTGGACCCTAATAACACTCTTCCCTTCTGGTTCACCATTATTTCCAATGCTCATTTCACAGACTGAGGCCTCCTTCCCATATGTTGTTGTTGTTGTTAGGTGCCGTCGAGTAGGTATCCGATTCATAGCGACCTTCTGCACAACACAGGAAACACTATTGTCAGTGCCTCTCTGCTGTGCATAAGGTTTTCAATGGCAGATTGATTTTTTGGGGGAGGGGGTTGCCAAGTCCTTCTCCCAAACCTTCCCATATAATCTATAATTAAAACAAACCAAAACCCAACTCCTGTCTAGCACTCTTTAGCACCACCACCACAACAACAACAACAACGTGTCAGGTGCAGTGGTGCACACCTGTACTCTTAGCAACTTGGGTGGCAGAGGCAGGAGAATAGCAAGTCCAAGGCCAGAAGCAGCCTGTGAAACTTAGTAAGACTCTGTCTCAAGATAAAAAATAAATAAATAAAAAGGGGTTGGGTTTGCAGCTCAGTGGTAGAGCACTTGCAAAGTACACATAAGGACCTGGGTTCAACCCCCAAGTACAGGAAGAAAAATAAGCAGTTATTTGTTCCCTTTCCCTCCCTCTCAACCTTTTGTTTTTTGTGGTGGTGCTGGGGGTGGAACCCAGGCCTTGTGCATACTTAGGCAAGTGCTCTACCACTGAACTACATCATCAGCCCTCAACTTCTAAATCTATAATTATTCTAATGCTCTGAAGATGATCATTTTTCTTTCCCAGTTTACCGAAAAGAGGGAATAGAGAAATTATTTATCTAATGGACAACTAAGAAATAGCAAATGGCAGATATTACATACTACAGATTTAAGTTGCAGAGCTCAGACATTTGCAAAAACTAAAATCTATTGTAAAGTCCAACACCATGGTGCACACCTCTAATCCCAGCTACTTGGGAGGCTGAGGCAGGAGGATCACAAGTTGAAGGCCAGAGGCAGCCTGGATAACTTAGCAAGATCTTGTTTCAAGATAAAAAATAAAAAGCGGGTTAGAGAGTACAGTGGTAGAATGCTTGCAAAGTCTGCATACAGCCCTGTGTTCAACCTCCTACTACAATAAAATAAAATAAAATAAAATAATAAAATAAAATAGAAAAGAAAAGAAAAAACAAAAACACCCAGCATGTTGTATTAATAATGCAAAGACCTATAAATAAGAAACTGCAAACCAACTTTCAAATGTTTTTTATTTTTAAACATTTTTAATACAACAAAGATATAAAATAATATATATTAGTTAAATCTGGATTTAATTTAGAATCAAGATATTTACTTATGTACAATACTGTGCTTCGAGGTATGGCTACTACAGGAACTTTCCTATCTTCAATTAATACTAGTTTCTCTGTGGACAGGGAGACATTTAGGTAGAATTCTTAAAACTAAACATGCCCAACTTAATCCAAGCTAACTTTGCTTCCTCCTTTGAGTACCAGTTTTTACTTCCTTTGTTCTATATCAGAAACACTTTATTACTCTAACAACTCATAAATTCTCTAAATGAAAAATTATTAAACATTTTTAAGATGACATTACGAATTAATAATACAGATTGGCTCTGTTCAGTTATTCAGATAACTCAGTATTTCAAATTGAAACACACTTGAAATAACCATGAAATTGACGCAGTGTTCCTTCTGCAATATCAGGCACAAAGCTTCCTTATGCTGAGACATGGAGTACACTGCATAAAAAGTCCTTTGGTTAATTTAGAGGGGAATGCATTTTAAAAACCAATTTATTGTTAGCTGAGACAATGGCATATAGATTTCACAGATATTTGTATCAAATTTGATACAAAGTAATTAATCACATATTAGGTATTTGAAATTAGTGGCATTCAGTCTGGGGGAGGTGAGGTAAGAAGCTGACCAACACCTACTTTTACACTAACTGTAGTCATTCAAAGCCATTCACAGAGAAGCAACCCCTCTCTTCTCATTGGTCACCTGAAACCTTCTGACCTTTGATATTACCTAATCATTCTCTGTTACAGAGGTATAGGAGTAATTCAGGCTAAATTTTCACAAATCTCAACTGTCTAAACTGCCAAGTAAAGTTGGTATTAAAACTGACATGCTTAACAAGGTGTGGTGTTGCATGCCTATAATCCCAGCACTCACGAGGCTAAAGTAGGCCAGCTTGGTTTACATAGCAAGTTCCAGACCAGCCTGGTCTATACAGAAAATAAAAAACAACAAACAAACAAAACCTGACATGTTTTGTTGGCTTTGAAGCTGTCTAAATTAAACCAATACTTTTTTAGAGGGATTTCTTTCTTTTTCTTTTTCTTTTTCTTTTTTTTTTAAGCAAGTTTGGCCTGGAGCTTAAGATCCTCCTGCCTCAGCCTATTATAGGCATATACATTATTCTGCCTGGCTGAAGCCAATACTGTTTAAGAAAGCAAATGGAAGCCACACACGGTGGCGCATGCCTGTAATCCCAGCAACTCAGGAGGTGGAGGCAGGAGAATCACAAGTGTGAGACCAGAGGCAGTCTGTATAACTTAGGGAGACCCTGTCTCAAAAAATAAACAAAATGGGCTGAGGGTGCAGCTCACTGGTACAGCACTCGCAGAGCACGAAAGTGTGAGGCCCTGGGTTCAAACCCCAGTACTGGGGGGAAAAAAAAAAAGGTGCAAATGGACTATTCTAAAAGACTTTTCTTGTCTCAAATGCCTTAAAGAACTGATAAATGACTACACTGTACTTTTGTGGTATGGGATAATGTCAGTCAACACAAAGACTATCAAGTAATCAAATGTATTAAATCAAAAAGCTTAAATCAAGAATATGGTTAACATCCTTAAGCTTTTTGGATCTAGAGTCCTTTAAATTAATGATGCCTTTTGCTGATTATAATCAAAGCAGGTTTGTGCAATAAACGACTTTATGAGTGTATGAATAACACTTTTTTTTGTTGTTGTGGTGCTGGGGATGGAATTCAGGGCCTTACCCATGCTAAGCAAGTGCTCTACCACAGAGCTATATCCCCAGCCCCTCATTTTAAAAACAGACTTTTTAAATTCTTTAACTTGGCTCCTCTGTTCCCCATTTATACATTACAGGATTCTAGTATTCTTAGTCATAATACTCAGGCAGATTACCACTCATGGTATGAAGGGTTATGCTCTCAGCAGTTCTCTAAGCCAGGGAAACTTTCTTTGGAATGCCCCACACTGAATTTAACTGACTGGTTCTAAGTCAGTGCTTTCTGATTTGGAAGTATATTAATATATAGAACCACCACACAGAAGTTGAATTTTTGCCATAGCAATTCTGGTCAGAGAGAACTGGAGAGGATAGCCATGTTGAGAAAAAAGTTTCCCCCAAGTTATATGGTGATAATAAACTTGCCTTCTTTAAAACTTATTAATCCCTATCAACTTCAACTACCTTTCAGTAATACTACCCTGCCTGGTCTTTAAGAAAACAGAAAGAAAGGAAAAGTGGAGGGCAGTACTGCTCCCAGCAACACAGAAAATGCATCAAGGACTTTCAACATAATCTCCAGTTTGCATCCCTAAACCCCAAACCATTTGGTTCCTTTCGTACTAAGTTCTCAAGGCTGTAAGCTTCTCATAAGTCTACAACTGCAGAACCAAACACAAGGTCAAGAAAAAAAATTGCAGACCTATAATGTTATGCATGTATGGAGATGTCATAATGAAACTCATTAAGTTGTACACTAACTAAAAAACAAATTACTAATAAAAACGAAAAGTAGACCTAAGGCATATAGTTTCTCCATCCAGTCACATTCACATCCAAAATGTAAACATAAATCCTATCTTCACTACAGTTCAGATTTTAACAAGAAAAAAAGTACAAAGATGAAAATCTGGAAATTTCTGGACAAAACAAACAAAAAAAACCATAAAATGTAGGTCTTATAGTTTAAAAAAACTGAAAATAATTTTTGCCTCAATGTTTCCAGAAAGAGTCTTGAAGATGATTAATTCACGTAAACACTGCCTTAAAAAAGTTAGAACAATAAATTATGAATCTAGCTTACCTTTCTCTCAAAACAGATAGGAGTAAATGCAAGGCTGAAAAGTTACTTTACGATCTTCATTGTAGTCCACTGTTAGGCAATCTCAATGTCAATAGCTCTGCAAAATTAGTTGCATTTATTTTTCTATTTTATTCTATAATTGAAGCCATACGAAGGAAGGAAGACTGATGTTAGGACACCTCCCATTAATAGCTATTTAGCATTTTAAAATTAATGTTGACACAGCCAGTTTTGGAACATTTTCCCAAAAGCCAACATCAGTCCCTCCCTAGCTAAATTCTGACCTGGTCTGATATTTGTGGGGGGAAAATGGCAGCAATCCATGGTCATTTCAAAAGTCAAATCCAACAAGCATAGGAAACTTCAGTCTTTAGATGGAATGTTGCCATTTTTGTCTGTGGCATGCAACAGAATCAATAATTAAAGATGTTATAAGATTCTGAAGTGTAAGATTTAAAAGCATAAAAAAACTTGAGTTGCCTTGTATCATTTGTCAAGCAAGAAATAAAAAATAATGTTCAGAACAGACTCACATTGGGTCATCAACTCTGGCTCCAACTTGCTTGCATAATATTCCTTTCCTACCCAACTCATTCAGATTCCTCTGTAGTTTTACAAGAGTGGGACTATGACTCAAAGTGCAAAAAAACATCTCACCTAGATAAGGAAGGAGCAGGCTTCTGCTATAGCCTAATTTTATACCTCAGTATGCCGGCACCTTTTGTAACTCCTTGTTTTAAAATGGAATGTAAAAACTACACAATTAATATTCCAAGTAACTTTATCAGTTGGGGGTCAATTTCTAATTCCACAACCATGCTACTGTCCTATTATATAAAATTATTAAAAATGAAGTGACAAATGCTGTAATAGAGGTGAAATTACTTAAGGTACTAAATTTCTAGTGTTATAAACAGTAGCTAAGTCACATTATTTCCTGACTGCCAAATTAAGACTATATAGAAAGAATGTATGTACACAATTATTTTTTAAAATAAAAAGCAACACAGCTTTTTTGTATTCAAATGTCTCAGACTATTTACTTCTGATGGTCAAGAATGAAAAATTTCAAAAACCAAAAAGTTAACACTCTGCCTAAAACCTGTTATAAGTTTCTTTTCAGAAGAAGAAAAATTCTTTGCATGCATATTCTCCTACTTATTGACATAACAACTTTATCTAATATCTGGTAAAACACTCTTATTTACTCATTAAATAACACTTTAAAAAGCATTAAATTGGGCTACCATCACTCTAACAATAATAGGACAAAGTTATTCCAGGTACCTATATCACAAAAATTATGCCAATTTATTTTTATGAATGCAGTCACTTTTCTCTCATGAATACTTACGGATGTTCATACTGAACTTTCAGAATAAAATAGGAACTGCATCTTTTGTTGCATCTTTGGTGAAAAATGCTAGCCCTGTACTTGCATATAGGCCAGTGACATCCTCATCAATACCTTGTCACTTCATGTATGGCCCCTTGCAATCCCTTCTTGTTTCAATCATGGCAGTATGCTCAGTATACTTTTCTTAAAGATGGTTCACAAGGAAAAAAATATTTGTCAGTAAAACAACCACTTCTAGACAGACATAGAGATTAGTTCAAAGAACAAGTATTGCTCACTTTGTAAGGTTTTTTTCTTTTGAAGATAATAGGGAGCTTCAAAAATTATTATTTCTTGACTAGAGTGCTACTGGAAATCGACAAAAATCCTTCAACCAGCAAACTGCTTAGGGTGATTTGCTTAAATCCAATAAGCAAATATTCAGCAGGTAAGGGTAACCGCCTGACATCAGTAAACATTCAGTCTTTTTAAAGTGAAGGTGCAGAAAGCCTCTATTCAAGCTTTCTGTTCAAACAGCCAGGTAAGTACTCTGGATTGCTCTTTCTTGTTTTTTATAATCACATCCTTGCTCAGTACTGGAAAACTTATCAACATATAAGCCAAAATGTAACACATCCAGGAACAACCTGGAGGAGAAAGCAAAACTATTCATTTTCCACAACTACTGTATATTTAACCACAAATTCATACAAAGAAACAATCTTCATCCAATTAGCCTTTTCATTATGGCTGGTTTTGAAAATGGCCAACAATATTCGTTAGGTACTGTGCCATTAACATTACATTCAAAAAAAGAAAACATGGGAAACCAAATTCTTGCTCTCCTACTCTGCTGATAAGCTCTGGTATTGGCCAGAGTATGGTAGTACAAAAAGAGTCTTGTTGTGATATAAAAGGCAATAAACACATCAATGGAATAATGTTCATGGGCAGCCAAGATGAAGAAGATCCCAAAGAGATTGAGAACCCAGGATAAAGTATGCAAGAAATTCCAGCTTCGTGGTGTATCTAGGAAAAGGATAGAAAGATCATTTTAAAATCACATTCCTTCCAATGCTTCTTAGTTGCATGTTTCTTAGATTAGGCTGTTCTGCTCACTCTTCACAGGACTTTGCACCCTCCCCATATCCTCCTTTGTAGCTAGTTCTCTAACACATATAGAAGGAACGTTAAAGAGATACTTACATTCTGTGACGAAGAAATTCAGCATAGTTAGGACAACTGTGTGGCCACTGAACATGTAATCTCCACAAGTGTGAACGCCAGTCAAGGTCATACCGAAGCCACTCCAAATGGCAAATGCCCGGTGTAATTTCTCCCATACACTGCCGTATATCTATTAAAGAAAGCTACGAATTAGAATTTCAAACGCTAGCGAAGTTAAGAGTTTCCCAACATGATTCCCAGTGAAATACAACTAAGGAATGGCTTAGAAACAAGAAGATCTAAGCATAAGGAACCAGGGCCCTAGTCTAATTAATTACAGGTCAACCTCAAGAATGAGTTGTCAGCTGGGCACGGTGGCGAATGCCTGTAACCCCAGTGGCTCAGGAGGCAGAGGCAGGAGGATTGCAAGTTCAAGACTGGAGGCAGTCTGCATAATTTAGGGAGACCTGTCTCAAAAAATTAAAAAATGGGCTGGAGGCAGTAGCTCAGTGGTCCAGCATTTGCAAAGCATGCAAGTGCGAGGCCCTAGGTTGAACCCCAAGTACTGAAATAAATAAATAAATAAATAAATAAAAGGATAAGTGGTCACACAGGTGCACTGGTATACACTTATAATCCCAGTGACTTGGGAGGCTGAGGCAGGAGGATCTCAAGTTTGAGGTCTGAGGCCCTGTCTCAAAATAAAAAGTAATTGTTTTGGGGTTGCAGCTCAGTGGTAGAGCTCTTGCAAAGTATGCATGAGGCCCTGGGTTTAGCTCCTTGGTACTGAAAAGGAAAAAAAAAAAAGAAAAGAAAAGAAAAAGAAAGAAAAGAAAAGAAAAAGAAAAAGAAAGGAAAGAACAAGAAAAAAGAATGAGTTGTCAATGCTTGACTGTACACAGCAAAAAAGAAAAAAAAAGATAAATCAGTGTAACTCAAACTCTTTTACAGTACTCCCTTTACAATGTAAAGGTCACTATATCACAAAAACATCTGCATGTTTTAAATCCAATATTACATTAGTGTTTGCTTGACTATTTTTGCCATTAAGAAATAGGCTATGAAAGAAGTCAAAAGCATTAATACACACTCTTCCTTCCTCACCAGAAATTCAAATATATTGAGGTGGCCATGAACTCAAGCAGAATATTATATTTCCTAGCCTCTCTTACAGCTGGGTGTGGTCATGTGAGTTAAATTATGTACAATAAGATATAAGTAGAAGTGTAAAGGATTTCTGGGAAGGCTATTTATAAAGGAAAGAGACAACAGCTCAGAGGAGGTCTTTTTTATCATTCCACCTTTCTTTCTCTAGCCTACAACTCAGACATGATAGCTGAAGCTCCAGCAGTCATCCTGGACCAGAAAGTGGCATTGAGAATGTAAGCCAAGTGTTAGGGAAGACAACAGAGCAGAAAGACACAGAATGATTTTTTTTTTTTTTTTGATGACTTAATAAAGTTGTATCAGACCTGTAGTACCTACTTTTAGACTTCTTTTAGGAAAGAGAATAAACCATTGTGTGCTTATTACATAATAACCATTTTGAATTTCCTGTTCTCAGTAGCCAAACAGAATCCCAACTCCCACATATAAACTTTAAAAAGCAACTCATTTTAAGGAAAGGTGAGAGTGATAATTGCTTTTAAAAAAGGATACTCATTTAAAAGGCATTTACTATGTAACAATAATAATGATAGAAAGTCACTAAAATTTTATGTCCACTTACTATCATGCAAGACATACTGCTAAATGCTTTATGTGTTATTGTATTTAATTTTCACAATAATCATATGAAGTGGTTCAATTTGCACATTAACAAAACTGGCTTAGAAAGGTCACACAGTGAGTAAATAACAAAGAGAGTACATAAACCCAGGGAGTCTAACCCCAAAGCCTGCCTTATGTTTTACAGAGCCTGCTATGGCTAATGCTCAAAAGAAATAATTTCATTAGATATCACAATTTCATTAGAAATCTCACTTGCTGATTATACATTGCTTGGCTTTTCCATTCTGCCATGGTTGAGTGAAAGACAGGGAAAGGAATTTATTACTGGAGAAAAAGAAAGAACAGATAATAAACAAATACAAATGGCTTGGTTTTCCCATGACCTCTAATGAGTATATGAGTTGTTACTACTGAGAAAGTAAAAAATTCATGTAGAAAAGAGACTGTTAGGAAAATGTCTCAAACAAGCCAAGCACAGGTCTATAATAAGAAGACTCAGGAGGAGGCGGCAGGAGGACTACAGGTTTGAGGCCAGAGGCAGCCTGTGTAACTTAGTGAGATCCTGTCTCAAAGTAAAAAATAAATAAATAAAAAATGGGCTAGTGGTGCAAAATAGTGGTAGAGCACTTGCAAAGTATCTATGAGGCTCTCGGATCAACCCCCAAGTACTGCCAAAAAAAAAAAAAAAAAAAGTCTCAAGGATGTTAGTGGTATTAGGTGCCATCAATAGCGACTGTATGTACAACAGAATGCAACACTTCCTGACTCTATGCCAGGCACACAATCTTTTTTATGTTTAAGCCCATTGTTGCAGACACTGTGTCAATCCATCCAGTTGAGGGTCTTCCTTTTTTGTTGTTGTTGACCTGCCACTCTCCCAAACATGATATACTTCCCTAGGGATTGGTCTCTCCTGACAACGTGTCCAAAATACATTAGACTCAGTCCAGCCATCCTTGCTTCCAAGGAACGCTTTGGTCGCACTTCCAGGACAGATCTGTTAGTTCTTTTGGCAGTCATGGTATATTTGGTATTCATCTCCAGCACCATAATTCAAAAGCATCAATTCTTCACGTGTTTCTTTTATTCAAAGTCCAGCTTTCACAACCATATGATGCAACTGAAAATAGCATGGCATGATTCAGGTGCACATTTGTCTTCAAAGTGACATCTTTACATTTCAACACTTTAAAGAGGTCTTTTACAACAGCTTTTCCCAATGCAATGCTTCTTTTGATTTTTTAACTGCTTGCCTCTGCAGGTCTTGGAAGTAGAACCAAGTAAAGCAAAACCTTGGACAACTTCAATCTTTTCTTCTTTTAACATGAAGTTGCTTACTGACCCAGTTGTAAGGATTTGATTCTTGATGTTGAGGTGCATCCATACTGAAGGCCGTGTTCTTTGACCTTCATCAGTAAATGTTTCAAACCCTCTTCACTTTCAGCAAGCACCGTTGTGTCATTTGCATAATGCAGGTGGTTAATGAGTCTTCTTCCAATCCTGATGCCACATTCTTCTTCATAAAGCCCAGCTTCTTGGATTATTTGCTCAGCACAGAGATTGAAGAGGTATGGTGAAAGGATACAACCCTGATACACACCTTTCCTGACATTAAACCAGGCAGTGTTTCCTTGTTCTGTTTGAATGACTGCCTCCTGGTCTATGTACAGATTCCTCATGAGTACAATTAAGTGCTCTGGTATTCCCATTCCTCGCAATATTATCCACAATTTGTTGTGATCCACATAGTCAAATGGCTTTGCATAGTCAATAAAATATTGATAGACATCTTTCTGGTATTGTCTGCTTTTGGCTAATATCCATCTGACATCAGCATGATGTTCTTAGTTCCACACCCTCTTCTGAATCTGGCTTGATATTCTAGCATTTCCCTGTCCATGTACTGCTACAGTTGCTTTTGAATGATCTTTAGCAAAACTTTATTTCCATGTGTTATTAATGATATCATTTGATAATTTCTGCATTCAGTTGGATCCCCTTTCTTGGGAATAGGCAAGAATAGTGGATCTTTTCCAGTCAGTTGTTCCGGTAGCTGTCTTCCAGATCTCTTGGCATGAACAAGTAACAAGCACCTCCAATGCTGCATCTGTTTCTTGAAACATCTCAATTTGATATTCCCTCAGCTCCTGTGCCTTTGTGTTTCACCAATTCCTTTAAGGCAGCTTCCACTTCGTCCTTCAGTATCATTGGTTCCTGATCATATGCAATCTCTCGAGATGGTTGGTCATCCACCAATTCTTTTTTGTATAATAACTCTATATTCTTTCCATCTTCTTTTGATGTTTTCTGCATTGTTTAATATTTTCCCTGTAGAATCCTTCACTACTGCCACTTGAGGCTTGAATGTTGTCTTCAATTCCTTAAGCTTGAGAAAAACATAGCATGTTTTTCCCTTTTGGTTTTCTATCTCCAGCTCTTTGCACATGTCATTATAATATTTGATTTTGCCTTCTTGGGCTGACCTTTGAAATCTGTTTAGTTCTTTAACTTCATTATGTCTTCCTTTTACTTTAGCTGCTTGACATTCAAGGGCAAGTTTTAGAGTCTTTTTTGACATATAATTTGGTCTTTTATTTCTTCTGTCTTTTTAATAGCCTTTTGCTTTCCTCATGAATGATGTCTTGATATCATGCTACATACAACCCATCTGATCTTTGATCACTAGTGACTAATGCATCAAAACCTGTTCTTGAGGTGGTCTCTGAATTCAAGAGGGATATACTCAAGGTCATACCTTGGCTCTCGTATAACTGTTCTAATTTTTTTCAGTTTCTTTTTGAACCTGCATATGAGCAGTTGATGCTCATCCACAATCAGCACTTGGTCTTATTCTGACTTTTTCCACTGAGCTTTCCTATCATCTTTTTCCACAAATATAATCTATTTGGTTCCTATACATTCCATCTGGTGAATTCCATGTGTATAGTCACAGTTCATGTTGGTACAAAAATGTATTTGCAATGAAAAAGTTGTTTGTCTGACAAAATTCTATCATGCAATCTCCATCATTGTTTCTGTAACCAAGGCCATATTCTCCAACTACTGAGCCTTCTTTGTTTCCAACTTTTGCATTCCAATCACCAATAATTATCAGTGCATCCTGATTTCATGTTCAATCTATTTCAGATCACAGAAGCTGGTAAAAACCTTCCCAGTCTTCATTTATAGCCTTAGTAGTGGGAGCACAAATTTGAATACTAGTTATATTAACCAACCTTCCTTATTCATCACTGACAGCATTGTACTTCAGTCCAGATCTGTTTTTTTTTTTTTTTTTTTTTTCTTTTGCGGTACTGAGGGTTGAACCCAGGGTCTTGCACTTGCATGCTCTGCAAGTGCTGGACCATTGAGCTGTACCCTCAGCCCATTTTTTACTTTTTGAGACAGGGTGTCGCTAAGTTACGCAGACTGCCTCTGGTCTCAAACTTGTGGGATCCTCCTGCCTCCACTTCCCAAGCTGCTAGAATTACAGGCATGCGCCACCGCGCCCGGCATCAGTCCAGATCTTGAGATGTCTTTTTTGATGATGAATTGTACCCCCATTTCTCTTTATCTGCCATTCTAGGCATAGTAGACCATATGATTATCTGATTAAAAATGGCCCATACCAGTAATGTCAGCCTAATGTCAGTCTAAGCAATTAGCAAATATTGAAGTTTCCCCATCCTTTTCCACCTCAAATGTCTCATATATTCTTCCAGAAAAATCAAAATTGAAACACAAGTAAGCAAAATGAATATGATGCTCTTCACAAAGAAGATGTAAATATTTGCTTTAAGTGTTCCTAAATTTCAAAAACAGGCATGTACTTGGTTGATTCTGGAGTTCTCTGCAAGGGATTTTATTGCTAGTTTCTATCCCTCTATCTTTCAAATTTTAAAGATTCCTGCAAATAATAGGGGTCAATAAGTAGGCTATATTATACTTCAAAGCAATTAACAGTATTTAGGGCAGATTTGAAAAGAAACATCCATATATAACTAACTGATAATGAAAAATAGTCATGAGAGACAGAAAAAGGACTGTCCACACTACAGAGGAATGACATCTAATTTATTTTTGTAGCATATGCTACAACCTTATATACAAAGATTCATCCTTCTCTTTAGTGGCTATCCCAAAATTTAAATCTCTCAGCTATAGGAAATTCTCTTGTCTGTGTAACTAGCTTTGTAGGAGACAAAATATTCTACCCCAAATATACTTCTTTGGCTGCTTTGGAGTTGGTCATTCAGAAAACTGCAGACAGAAATAGCTCTAAAAATCTGTATATTGCTAACAGAAATTTACATCTGTCTACATTAGTAAAGTAAGCAACAATGCAAACTAAGGCTTTCTTTGAGATCTCCATATCTAGGAAAGCCCTTTCATAGAAAGAAGAGATGGGGATCTGACATCTGGCCCAGACACGGAAGACCACAGACATCCTCTGAGGGATACATAATAAAACGGCTTTTTTTTTTTTTTTTTTTTTTTTGCGGCACTGGGGGTTGAACCCAGGGCATTGCACTTGCATGCTCTGCAAGTGCTGGACCACTGAGCTGCGCCCCCAGCCCACTTTTTTTTTTTTTTTTTTTTTTTACTTTTTGAGACAGGGTCTCGCTAAGTTGTACAGACTGCCTGTGGTCTCCAACTTGCAATCCTCCTTCCTCCGCCTCCCAAGCCGCTGCTATTATAGGCATGCTTCACTGCGCTTGGCGCATAAAACAGCTTTTGATAGAGTTCTGTCCCTACTCCTACAGGAAACCCAACTCTCTACTGCTTTGGGTAATACAAGATATAAACCTGAACAATCTGTCTGAGGCTCATACTTTGTGTATAGTTCTGTGCTTCCACATGTTAGATCTGTATGCCTTTTCTTCTGTTAATCTGTTTCTGTTTATTTCATACACTGAAATGATCAAACCTTCAGATGGAAAAGAATTTAAAACTTGCCTACAGTTTATGCTCTTCTTGGTTTGAATACTATTTGAGAAACTCTTCTGTTCTTACTTCATACTATGTATAGAAGCAATTTCAAAACAGATTAAAGATTTAAATATAAAAAAGACCATAAAAGTATCAGATATTGTCTTTCCTTAATCAGATGGCAGCAAGTAAAAAGATTGATAATTAGCAGGGTAGGCAAAAGAGTAGGAAAACTGACATGCATACATATTGGTAGCAGTGGAAAACTAGTCTCTTTTTTTGGTAGAAAAATTAATTATTTTATTAGATATTACCACTTACAACCATATGCAACATCCTTTGCCAAAGGATATTTATAGTGGCTGGGACAGAGGGTTCAGTGTACAACTATGAACCCGTGCAGTTGTTTAAGACCACAAATGAGTGACACAAATCAGTGCTTTGGAAAAATAGACATAGTTTTGAACAAAGCAGTATGAGGTCAATATGTGACCTTTATAGCAAAATATTTAATGTTGCCCTGCACAATCTACTTCAAGAGAATATGTACTCATGTTTTATACAAATTACCAAAAACAACTAATAAAGTAGGTTCTAGCTGTTTCTTCTTTCCTAATGTTGTTGTTAGGTGCCCACTGCGGCCCTCATAGGGTTTCCAATGGCTGATTGTTTCGGGATTGCCTCAGGAGTGGATTGTCATGTCTTTCTCCCATTTTTGCGGTGCTGGGAATTGAACCCAGGGCCTCATAGGCTGCAGAGCGGTGCTCTACCAACTGAGCTAAATCCCAGCCCTTTTCCTAAAGTAGTTTCCAAATATAAATTTTGATTCCTTCATTTCCATGGCTTAAAAGGGATTTACTTGTGGAGAGCAATCACCAGAAATGTTTGACAGACAAACCTATAGATCAGTATGACCAAGAAACAAAACAAAATGGAGAAAAAAATCAGTATCAGTCCAATAATTGTTTTTTATCAAATGTTTATGAGTGATGAAGATATTGTAAAACTGTCTGAAAATCAAAAGGAAATATAACTGACTACTCAACCATCCTCTTTCAGAAAGAAAACAAATTATTTAGACAGGGGAAAGTGTACCTTTATCCAAAGAAGGGGCCTAAAAATTAGCTTTTTCAAGTGAGCATTTTGTAATATAAATTTGTTTTAATGTGCATGTCCTTTAATTCCATAATACTACTTCCAGTAGTTTACCTTAAGGAGATAAATAAGTGCAACAGCACAAATGTAGAAGGATATTTACTACAGAATTGTATAAAAAATAAAATTTGGAAGCAACCAAAATGTAGATCATTTGGAGAGTGGAAAATTATATAATGGAATAACATGCAGCTGTTAAAAAGATTAATATAGCTACATATGTATATATTTCTGCAGAAAAAGTAAATAACAATATTAAATTAAAAAGCAAGCTACAGAACAATGTCTGCAATATAATCTTTTCATTTAAAAATATCCATCTATATAAATCTATGTGAGTGTGTAAGAATTTTGCTTAAAAGTTATCTGTGTGGCAATATATACAATTGCTAACAATATTGCTTTTTGGCTGCAGGGAAGAAGGGTTTTTATGTGAGCTCTTCCTTCTTAATGTATACATTTCTACACTGTTTGAGTTTTTACAGTAAACATAATTTTATAATTAGAAAAGAAAATATTTTCCATTTTGAAAGCAATAACAACAAAAAAAATTCCCAACACTTTTAAATTAAAAATAAAGGCCTACTGGGGTGTAGCTCAGTGGTAGAGCACCTGCCTAGCATGCTCAAGGCCCTATGTTCGATTCCCAACACCACTAATTCAATTAATTAGTTAATTAATTTAAAAAATATTGGTATTTGCTTTAGTCTAATCTGAAGTCATATTAATTAGTCCCAGTCCTTATTGCTCAATCTAAACATTCCTAATACCTGGAGAAGTTTCTTAGCCTTCAACTCAAGGATATTATTTTTAACTCTTAATCTCCTTTGGTTGCTTAATCTTCCCTAGGTAGTATGCCAGCTATTAATATTGTAGCATAGGAAATGACATCTAATTTTGTTTTACAAACAACATTAAAATAAGGGGTTAATATATTCACTTGAATATTTGGGAGAATAGAACTAAAGCATGAAGGCTTAGCAAAGTAGAAGAATAAATTTTTTTTTTTTTTTTTTTTGGTGGTGCTCAGAGGTTGAGTCCAGGTCCTTGCACATACTTCACAAGCCCATTTTTAATTTTTTAATTTGGGTCAGGGTCTTGTTAAATTACACAGGCTGCCTCTGACCTCAAACTTGCAATTTTGCCTCAGCTCCCTGAGTTGCTAGGACTGTAGATATGTGCCACTGTACCCAGTGGATACTAAACTCTTTCCTCCAAATTTAACCAGACACAATAACCAATTTTGTATATTAAGTACAGGCAAGGTCTTTAAAATTCTTTTGAAAAAATACTCAATATTCTCAAATCTAATCCACCTCTTTTCAACACCTTTAGAGGGCTACAAAATCAGATGCTGATTAGACTTGCCTGCAGATTGGACTGGGCTAAGTTGTGCATTAGATGAGAGAATGAATGAAACTCCAAACCCTCTTTTTTTGTCCCTATCAGTGTAACTTCTCTCCATTTAACCAGAAGAGAAGATATGTCTATAGTATACCAAAACAAGCTACAAGGTAGAAAACACAAAGAAAAAACCCACCATTATTTTGTATACAACAGCAAGAGTTTAGAGTACTGGGAAATATATTTTAAGTGAGATTTGCTTAAACTGCATATTTAAAGGAGTGATGAGGAAAATGAAGAGACCAGAGCACAATAGATGAAAATATGAAGATGCTAAGGATGGTGTGAAAGGGAAAATTCAGGGGAAAAAGATAACTGAAAGAAATATATTTTTTTCCCTATAGCTCCACAATACAGAACTACTATCAATGGGTGGAAGTAACAGGGAGGTTAGAGTATAGCTTAACATTTTTACCAAATTATTTCTAGAAGTTGACTAGAGACATTGCAAATGCCAAAAATCACATTTTAATAGTAAAATCTTAGCTCTATTGCATATACTGTGGACCAACCCAACAAAAACAAGAATAATGGATAAGAAGGTAGCAGGCTACCTTTCCTGTACACTGCAGGTGCTGTCCTGGTACGGAGAGGGAGGTCACAAACATGGTAAAGCAGCGAAGCAAGAATACAGTGCCCATCAGACTACAGAGCCTTCGCAGAAGGATTGACCTGTGAACAGAGTGACCAAAGGAAGGGGGATCAGAAGAAAACACCCCAAAAGACTCCAGGCATTAAATGTTTACCTAAAGAGAGAGCAAGTAGTAAAAAACACTACACTCTTTGAAGAGGATAGGAATCTTAGAGACCATCTAAACATCATTATCCAATAGAATTCTCTCAGTGATGGAAACATTCTATAACTGTGCTGTCCAATAAGCTATCTGCATAGCTTGAGCACTAGAAATGAGGAAAGTATAATTGAGAATATGAATTTCAAATTTTATTTTAATTAACTTAAATTTCAATAGCCATATGTGGCTAGTGCCTGATGTGACCAGTACAGACCCAAATTGGATTTTTTTTTTTTTTGGTAGTACTTGGGGATTGAACCCAGGGACTTGCATATACTTTGCCAAGTGTTCTACCACTGGGCTGCACACCCCATCCATTTTTTATTTTTTCAAGAAATAGGGTATTGCTAAATTATACAGGCGGACTTGGCCCTGCCTTCACCTCCCAAATCAATGGAATTACGGGAGTACACCACTTCTCTCGGCACAGGAATGTTTCATACTTTAGTGTGCAAATCTGGGACAGAGCCTAGGAATCTGCATTGAGACAACTTCCCAATGATCCTAATGAAAGTGATACAAAGCCCACACTTTGAAAAATATTTTCACTGACTAGGTAAACATTACTACTGCATTTACGTGGCCACTACTATGCTTTGCTGAATCTACCAAAGTTTCCTATGAAACTCTTGTTCTGAAGAACTGATAAATTCAAATCCACAGGGTCTTGTGAGGCAAAGTTAAACAGAAAGCAGCTGTAATAACACGTGTTTTAAACCACATCTGGTTTTAAGAAATCCAGAATTAAAAGTACTACCACAAAAAAGGGCAAAATGGGATTGAAAAAGGTTGAACATGGCCTCAAAATGTTACAAGAATAGCAATCATCAACCTTTTTTTTTCACCTTCATAGCACTAAAGTAACTGTGACTTAGCACATACAGCTCATCACATGGTTACCTCAGCACTTCCTGGTGAGGAGAAAGGAACAAAAATTACAAGAAAATGCCCTTATTCCTCTCCAGGGTTCCAAAGACAATGCACATCAGATAAGAACAAATTTTATAGTTTTTAAATTTTTTCCTTACTAGGCCCTGTTTCTTTACTTCAACAGAGCAATCAATATTCCCTACTAAAGTAGGAAAGGTGAGCTGGGCATGGTGGCACACCCTTATAATTCCAGCACTCCCAAGGGTGAGGCAGGACAATTGCAAGCTCGAGGCCAGGCTGAGCTATGGAGTGACACCCTGTTTCAAAAAACAACAAAAGTAGGAAAGGTGCCTCCCTCCCCTGATGCTTCTGTTGTATTTTGTTTGTTTGTAGTACTGTGGGTTGAACCTATGCCCTCATACATGCTAGGCAAGTGCTGTACTACCCTGACCCATTTTATATTTTTTATTTTGAGTCAGGGTCTCACTAAGTTACACAGGCTCTCTCTGGCCTCAAACTCATGATTCTCCTGCCTCAGCCTCCTTGAGTCACTGGCATTACAGGTGTTTGTAGTGCATGGTTCCCTTGTTTTTTACTTAAAAAAATTTTTTTCCTTTATATTTCTTGGTGAAAGTGCCAAGAACTTTCTCTATTTAGCAACTTCCTACTCCATCTGAAGTAAACCACACTTCAGATGTGCATAGTATGCAAAATAACCTCTTTTTTTTTTCTTTTTAAATGGGCCTCCTTCAAGCCGAGGACAACTTTTTCTAGTTAAAAATTTGACAAAATACTTTCCTTGGAGGAGTTTGTATCCTTTTACAGAAAAGTGATGTTTCTAGTTTCTTAAAAAAAGATAAGGCTAGTCTGGCAAGGGCTGGCCCATGACTGGTCAGTTCCAACTCTGACTTTTCCCTGCAAACATTTAGAATATTATTAAATATGTAGATATTATTTGAGGCTGACTCTTGTTAATTAAATCTCAAACATTTTCCTTCATCAAATATCAGGTCTAGGTATGTAGCTCAGTGGCAAAGCACTTGCCCAGCATTCTCAAGGCCCTGGGTTCAATTCTCAGCACTAAAAGACAAACAAAAAACTATAATGTTACACTGACCAGAGAAGGAAATTAACCTGGAAAATGCACAGAGAGGGACAAGGTTTCATGATCTGACACAAGAAAGCCAAAATACTTTTAGTTTTTATCTTTTTGCAGTACTAGGGGTTGAACACAGGGCCTCACGCTTGCATGCTTTGCAAGTACTGGACCACTGAGCTTCACACCCAGTCCATTTTTTCACTTTTCTTTTCTTTTCTTTCTTTTTTTCTGAGACAAAGTCTTGCTAAATTACTCAGACTACCTCTGGTCTTGAACTTGCGATCCTTCTGCCTCTGCCTCCCCAGCTGCCGGGATTACAGTCATGCGCCACTGGACCCGGCTATACTTTCACTTTTTTAATGGAGTTAATGAAGTGAAGTACCTGTGCTTGTGAAGAAGAAGAACCAGGAGCCAAATATAGCACAGAATCATGCCACAAACTTCAGTCATGGCAAAGGCCCATGGGATTCTAGGAACACTGGAACAGAAAAAAACAATTTTTTTGAACTGCCATCCTTTTCAATCAGATACTTTTCTAATAATGACCTTTAAATTGCTTTAAAAATATGTGTTTCATAAAGCAAACCATGTATCAGAACCTGCATGTTGTCTGTCATTTCCAGTCATGGTTCTCTGTTAAGAGGGAACCACCTTTTCCTCCATCCTATAGCACAGCATATTTGGACATAGGACTATCCACTAAAGAATGTCAAAAGGCCTGTTTCTTGTATATGTTTATTTCAGAATCCTGAAAATCAGGACTTGAACTTGACCTTTGAAAAAAAGTATTTTCATCACTTTCATTGTAAATCTATTTTAACTATATGTGTGTATAATTTTTTTTAAAGTGTTTATTTTTAAAGCTTAAATTTTTTGAATCTTTTATCTGAAAATTTCTGTTAGGTGAAATAACTTTTCCCAGTAATGTCAGATAAATAAGAGTCAGAAAAGAAGTTTATGTTCTTGTTTTCAACTTCTTTATTTCCATCTGTCTTCCTTTGTTCTGAATCCATTTCCCATCTGTCCTTGTTTTCTCCTTACCAAATCTATAGTACTGGTGATTAGTCACTAGTAAAAGACAGGTCATACTTCTTAGTTGAGAGAGAGAGGAGAAAGAGAGGAAGGGAGAGAAAGGAGGGAAAGAAAAGAGGAAGAGAAAGTAGGAAAGGAAGGAAGGAAGAAGGACAGAAGGAGTGAGCCAGGGAGGAAGAGAAGAAAAGAGAGAAGAGGGAAGTGGAAATCAAATAGCCCAAATTAGTTATCTCCAGCAGAAAGATCACTGATGGTTTTATTTTTATTCTTTGTAAATTTTGATTAAAAATTTTAATACCAAGGCATATGTTAATTTTATAACGAAGGTAAAAAGGAATTTTTAACAAAGAAAACATGAAATCTGAAAGAAAAGAAAGTCATTAACAGTCTACTCCAAGCCTTACCCAGAGCAGAAGAGAGTTTCTCATTTTCATTCAGGGACTGTTTTAATCAGCTGTTGTTGCCATAGCAGAAACACAAACCCAAACAAACTTATGGAAGAAAAGGTTTATGGTAAGCTCACAGTTAGGGAATCAGTCCATAATGGTAGTAGGACCTTTGGGGGGCAATTTAGGTCCAAAGCATTATAGGAATTTTTAGATCAGGAAAAAGGCTCATGTCTTCTTAACCTATTGCTTACTTTATCTGCATTATCAGGAGGAGAGGTATTTCACAAGACAGAAATTTTCAGATACAATAAAAATTCCTTTAAAATATTTCTAAAAATATAGATTTTAAAATAAATACTTTAAAAAATAATAATATAAAGTTTAGATAGTTTTCAATGCTTCTATCTTGCTACTTTCACTTGGCATAGTACAGCTGAGCTTCATCCATGTTATTGCATGTGGTATATATATATGTGTGTGTGTGTATATATATATATGTGTATATATAGCTGTGTGAGTGCGCGCAGTACAATGGGGTTGAACCCAAGGCCTTGTGCATGCCAGGCCAAGTGCTCTACCACTGAGCTGCAATCCCCCACCACTTTTACTTTTTTGAGACAGGATCTTGCTAAGTTACACAGACTGCCTCTAGCCTTCAATTTGCAATCCTCCTGCCTCTGCCTCCTGAGTCACTGGGATTACAGGCATGCTCCACGTTGCCAGCTTGCACGTGCAATTCTTAATCCATTTAGTGATTATGAATGTGAAGATCAAATGTATGTTTTTGCATGGACATATTTTCATTTCTCTTTAAATACCTAAAAATGGGAATTATTTGTTCCTATCTTAAGTGTCGGGGCTGGGATTTAGCTCAGTTGGTAGAGCGCTGCGCTACAGTCTTTGAGGTCCCGAGTTCAATCCCCAGCACTGCAAAAAATGGGAGAAGGACCTGGCAATCCACTCCCAAGGCAATCCCGAAACAGTCAGCCATTGAAAACCCTAAGAGGGTCACTATAAGTCGGGTACCGACTCGACAGCACCTAACAACAACAACATCTTAAGTGTATATTTAACTTCTTAAGAAACTATCAAAATATTTTCAAAGAAGTTGTACCATTACACATGTTTACAACAACATATGTGAGTACTAGTTGTTCTGCATCCTTTTGAGGACTAAGTGCTGTCAGGTGGTTTTTTTTTTTTTTTTTT